>VYXH01008869.1:28959-41206 GCA_013397275.1 Burhinus bistriatus
TCCCGTCCGCCCTCCACCCCCGGGCGTTGCTGTCATATCCCCGCGGGTGGTGGCGAGCAGCCCAGTCCCCGGTTCATGCTGGTTTAACGGTATGCTTTGCTGGGGAAGCGGAGCGCTGAAGTAGTTCCCCAAGATGGTGGCAATACTGAGTGGGTGAAACAAAACCCCTATTTTACCCCAATTATAACCAGAGTTGTTTATTTGTGTATGTTAGGTGGATGCTGTATTATATACTTAAATACGATGGTCCAGCAGGTCAAATAAAATGTGCTTAGCCCCAGCAGACCACCAAGGCATGCTTAATAAAGTGTATAAGCACAAAGTAAGCATACAGTGAAGCTTCCTGTGTGTGTCTTGGTGTTTCGGATGTGGGGCATGGTCGTTGTTTCTGTGGTCAGTGGTCTTGTATGGAAGTTTTTTGCCTCCCTGTAACTTTGCCCAGCTGTTTTTTGAATAGTTATACACTTACTGGATTTGTCGGTTTTACAATGTGCTTTGTTTCTTTTTTTTTTTTCTTTTAATTTGTCACTAGCTAGTATTATCTGATGTCTTCTTGCTTCTGTATTGAAAGAGATAGTAAATAATTGTTTCCTGTGTACATTCTCAGAGCTAGTCAAGATATTCTAAGGTTGTGATAGATGCACTAACTTCCATGCAAGAGAGTTCTAGTTTACATAGTTGTTTCTCAGTTGGAAGTTATTGTGTATCTGATTAGTTTTCATTTCTGCCTGCAAGTGGGTTAAGCTTCAGTGCTAGGGCCAGGAGCTCCTTTCATTACTTCAGTTTGAGGTGTGGTGTTCAGGTGTTGCCATGAAAACCATGGCGAAAGAATATTGCTCAGTTCTGGAGGTAAAAGGCTTGTATGTTGCGCATTGATACATCACCTGAAGTCAGTGGTGCTTTACAGTTGATGATCACTTTCTCAGACTGAAGTGTTGGATTATAATTTAGTTGGTTTCTGTTCTTCTGGCCACAGTGTGGTCATTACCTCAGAGCTAAAATAAAAGAAAAAGGGCATAGAGGAGCTATTATTTTGAGTTTCTGTTCCTATTATTACCATTTCAGTCATCCAACTACTAACAATGTGGTTTATTTTTTTTCTTAAATTGTATTATTACAAATGGCTGTCCTCACATGCTTGTACATATCCAGTAATTCTTGTCCTGTGTTGACATCAGAGTGTTTGAGATGATCGGCTGAAGCTTTCTAGTCTTTAACAATATGAAAAAAATGTTTACAATGTGAACGTTGTTTGATATCCCGTGTGGGATGCTTAATGCTGTCTTGAGTAATAAATAAATAAATAGATAAATAAATGAGTCCTCTAAATATACTGACAAATATTCCTATTGAGACTGTTGAATTACTTACTCTTAATAGGTGTGCCATAGCAGTATTTAGAGATTCTACTTGGGAGTTAGTACTGTCTTGCTACATGGGTAGTTTGCTGAGATAAGTGTATAAGGTATGCAATAGCAAAAATATTGAGGAAAACACACATTTTATTCTGTATTATGAGAATTTAGACTTTTGCTTGAAGTAGCAGAGAAGCTCACAACTAGTTCTCTGTGAAAGAGAGAATATGTATCCCTTGATATTGGGTCAGGGAATGTCCAAGGCTTTCAGGAGTCTGCAGACTCTGACACTACAAAATTAAATTTTAAGAGAAAAACAAGAACTTTACAGCAGTTAGTGCTTGAACATTAAGCCTTTTGTATTTTGGGTATACCTATTTGTGTGGGAAAATAAAAATGCAGGTTTGTTGTGTTTTGTTTTTTTTTTTTCACCCCCTTCTTCAGCTGTACTTACATAGGTAGTGAGCATCACAAGACATCAATGTTTTAGCTGCCACGTGAAAGACATGTAAATGCTATACAATATGCATGAACATATTCATGTTTTGGGTATGCATGTTGAATTGAGATTGTTGTACAATCAATTATACCTTGCAAAATTTTGTATCTTTTTTTTCCCTCCCTTATTTTAGAGATATTTACCACATAAAAGAAATGATTGAGTCAGTGAAAATAAGAAGACAGTGCATGTTGGATTTCTACTCACATTATGAACATCTTTGTGCTCTTCAAGGCTCTGTGCCACTGAAGGCTGTGAAGGCTAACCTGACTCAGGGTGCTCTTGATCTGATTGTAGATAGCATCAAAGGTACTGATTGGGCACCACTTCTGAATGCTATCAGGCATAATAAGACTCTGACTTCTATTGGAATAAGAAGTTTTCATCAACAGGGTCTTGGAGAATCAGGTTTGTAGTGGTGGCTGTAAAAGATAAATATGTTGATGTATGCATGTTAGAATTGGTTGCACAAACCTTTTGTGTGGTTGAATACATGGGGGGAGGAATTACTTCCATTTAAGAAAAGCAGAAAAAAAGCAAGGTGTGATTATGATTGCTTTTAAGTCAATAGGGACTGGATTTTACTGATGTGTAATTTTTGTTGTTTACTAGGTGTTGAAAGATATAAAACTTACTTTAGAAGGCGAATTCCAGCAATTCGATCAAAAGACTTGACTGGCCAACTATGCAAAGCTGTCAAAGGCTGTCTCAGTATATCAGATGTACTAAAAAATTTAGAACTGCAGGGTTTGCTTCTGAGGGAGAGAGATCTAATACTTTTAACAAAGGTGAGAATATATTAGTATGCAAATAAATGGAAAATATCCTTAGAACGTAGAGAAGTAGCAACTAGATTATGTAAATATTGTCGCAGACAAGGATGTTCCTCTTCTAAGATACCTGTGTTGTCTATTAAATGAATGATTCTGTTGAGACATTTAGTATCGCCTAGTCTTGCTGAACCTGTCAAAATCACATAACATTCCCTTGCCCTCAATCATCAAGGCTTGCTAGAAAGTTCTTAGCAACATCTCAGCCATGTGTTTGGGGCTTATAACTTACGCTTTTGACTCCAACTACTGTGCATGTACATGACAGAAGGAAAGTTGTGGGACACCAAGGAGATAAAAACAGGTCTTCGAGATGTGTTGGAACACTCTCCAGTTTGCTTGTGAGTGGCGTCTAGGAAAGGAGGTTGCTGCTTGTTGCCCATACGCTGCGGCTCCTCCTGTGCTAAAGAAATGAACCGGCTTAAACTGAGCTTTAAGCTTCACTTGTTTTGATCTTCCTCTGAAACCCCTAGGGTTTCTGGAAGGGAACACAAAGGGTTCTGACCAGTTTGGGTGACTTGGTCTTTTGTCTGTTTGTGTTTTTGCTTTTCAAGACAGTTAACAAGCATTGTTTTTATTCTGAAGGGCTTGGCCACAGCTTCATCTCTGGAGAGTGTCTCTTTGGCCCACTGTCCAATTGGAGATGGAGGATTAGAAAGTAAGTTCAGAATCGAAAGCATGTAAATATACTTCTGTCTTTTTTAGTTCTTTAAAGAGGTAAGAAAGTTTTTCAGTATTTCCAATCCTGTTTTAAATTTGTCTATAGTGGTTAAAATAACAATCTTCACTTTATTGTACGAGTTAATGACATTTTAAAGACTTGAATTTCTTCATTTGATGATAGTAAATAGCCATACAACTTTGTAATATGTTTATACTTTTATTTAAAACAACAGTCATAATATTTGTTTGAGGTTAACTCTTTCTTGATTTGTTCATGTTTATATAAGTAAATTGAAATAAAATATGTTCTAGCTTGTTCAGATAGTCTTTGCTAAACACTTGTGCTAGATACATGTAATCTTAGAACACTTTAAATGTATTTAAAATTTACTTTGTATTTCAACACTAGTTCTTTGTCAAGGCTTTTGTCTATTAAAGCTGATTGAGCTTCCTAATATGGCAGTGAAAAAGTGTCTTCTGATAGTCTGACTATGGTGTGTGTAGATAAGATGCATGCTTTTCTTTTCTTCAGTAATCTGTCAGAGTGTAAAGAATTCAGCTACCATCAGACATGTAAACTTCACAGGATGTAGCCTCACATGGCGAGGGGCAGAACATATAGCAAATGTATTAAAGGTAATTTAATCACCTTTCCTAGAACCAAATGTTCACAAGAACTTAAATACTTTTTTTTTTTAATTTTGCTTTCAAGCTCTAAATCCATCATAGCACTTTGCAAGCAGCATATATGAATACTGAAGTTAAGTATGTCAATAGTCCGGAAATTTGTGACTTTGTATGCCAAAAGCAGGTTAGTTTACTGATGTGGGATTTAAATATGATATTTCTTAATAAACATCAGTTAAACAAGTAACAGTTCAGCCTGATGTATTTTCTTTAAATGATGATCAGAGCTGTAAATGCCTGACACCTGTTTTGCGGAGTGCTTCTTTCACTGTCACAAATTTTGAAAAATGTCTTAAGTATTCTTAAGCATTGGTTAAGTATAATTGAATTTACAGTTTAGAACCTACTAATTAACTGATTAATAAGCTTATGACTAGTACATGAAAGCACATAGTTTCCTGGTGTGTATTTCCTATTCAAGAAGCATTGAAAGTGTCTGTCTGCCAAAAGAAGGTAATAAGATGTTTTGTAGCCATATTTAATAATTTGCCTTGCAAACTGGATGATCAGAACAAACATGACTTAACTATAATATTCAAAAGTGACTTGTATTTCTTGAACTCAGAAATGGTATAACTGTGTTTCTTACATCAGCAGTCAAGCCGTTAAACATCAGTTACAAAGATAACTTGTGATCTTCTTGTTATCAGTAATGGCTTTGCCTTTGCACTTGGTAACAGCTTCTTTGTTTGCAAAGCACCAGGCAATGAAAAGACATGGTGAAGCTTGGGCTGAAAGCCTACGTTACAGGAGACCTGACCTTGACTATATGACCGGCTTGAGGCGGATTACTTTCAACTGCAACATGCTTGTTGGAGATAGAGGAGCAAGTGCCTTTGCAGACTGTCTAGGAGAGGACCTTTGGCTAAAAGGTATTGTGAAATACTGACTCTTAAGGTATAGTAGAAGCAGCCAGAAAACTGAAAATTGTCAGTTACAGCAAATGGAGCCGGAAGCATAACTCACTATTTAGCTGGGAAAGAATAATCTTTTTTGAGAAGTATCTCTTCCTCTTTTGAAATGTCAAACTGTCCGAATACTAGTTTGTCATCTAGTATTGTCCTCTAGTATTTTGGAACGGTAATTTTTCTACAGTGTATCTGTACAAAATGTCTAATGGTGGTGGTGTAAGTCATAGCATTCTGGAACCAAATACTTACCTGTTGAAATTGTTTTGTAGTTTGAGCCAGGTGTACAGATAACATGCAAACTGATGGAAGAGGATCAAATTAGAGAATACTTAAGCAAACTGGACATACGGATGTCCATAGGCCCTGATGGGATGCATCCACAAGTGCTGAGGGAGCTGGCTGATGTCATTTTGAGGCCACTCTCAATAATCTGTGAATGGTCATGGTGANCTCCCCTGTGCAGGAGAGAGCTAGAGCTACTGGAGACAGTCCAGCGAAGAGCCACCAAGATGATGAAGGGACTAGAGCAACTCTGGTTTCAGGAAATGCTGAGGGTTCTGGGACTGTTTATCCTGGAGAAGAGAAGGCTCAGGGTGGGTCTCATCAAGCCATACAAATATCTGAAGAGAGGCTGTAAGGAAGATGGAGCCAGCTCTTTCCAGTGGTGCCTGTTGACAGGGCAAGAGGAAGTGGGCAGAGACTGAAACACTGGAGGTTCCTCCTGAACATCATGAAACACTTTTTTACTGTGAGGGTGACCAAACACTGGCACAGATTGCCCTCAGTGGTTGTAGAGTCTTCATCCTTGGAGGTCTTTAAGAGCCATCTGGACATGGTATGGGGCAACTGGCTTTAAGTGATCCTGCTTGAGCAGGGGTGATTCGGGAAGATGACCTCCAGAGGTCCCTTCCAACCTCATCCTTTCTCTGATACTGTGCATGCACAACATGAAATAAATAACAAAGCCGTAATAGTACTACTTCATGGGGACTGTGTAACTTATTGATGTGTGCAAGCAATGAACTTGTAGAAGCATTGGTTCAGACTTTTTAGACATAAGTTGTGTGTTTGTACATGTGATATTACCTTGGGCAATTGAATTAGTTGGTGCCTGGGAATATTATGTGTACTAGGAATTGTCAAGAACAATGACTTAACTGTGATTTTTATATTCCTTCCTTTGCAGTTGTTTAGCAGGTATTTCTTAATGTTGATCTATAATAGTGATTTAAATATCTAGTTTTCTTCTCTGGAAGTAATATTCTTTTTTCGCATGGCTGTTACCATCATGTCCTCTTTTCTCATGCTTCATGTTCTATGAAATGGAGGTTTTCAGCAGGTGTGGATTAATTGTATTAGATATTGACTACAGGTTACGCCACTGAATGTATTTTTTTTTTTTTTACCTCCTTAAACATTTTAGCACTTGATTTGCAGCAGTGTGGAATATCCAGTGAAGGAGCAAGGTCACTATTAGATGCTCTTCAAACTAATACAACATTAGTGGTACTTGACATAAGAAAAAATCCATTAATTGGTATGTATCTGTATCTACCTATGTCATCTTTGTGGTTTGTTGTTTTGGTTTTTTTTTATTCCCCAGTATCTCTGGGAGGAAAATAAACAACTTTTAAGGAAAAAACCTGCAACAGTATTTTGCTAATCATTGTTAAAATGGAGGAAGGGAGCAGCGTAGGTAATGTGTACTGCTTATTCAATGATCTGTTTGTTAGCATAAATACATGCCTCATACAGGGAATCCTTAATAAGATATCTTAATTCATTCCAGATCACGTTATGATGAAAAACATTATTGAAAGAGTTCTTATGAATGGAAATAGTGCTAATTCAGAGGTATGTGTTTGGCATTTTGGAGTGATATTGACATTTTCTTTGTAGCTGCCATTGCCTATTTTTTTTAAGGAGAACTTTGTTCAGAATGAATATGAAACAGCTATTCTAGTTATAAACAGAAGCCTGACTCTTAAGCAGTTTAAAAAACAAACCACCAACCACTATGAAGGGAAAAACTAAAAACACTAGCAGCAACGTTATATTGTATTGGGCATTTTGTATTATTTTTTTTAATGTAATTTAAGGTGTAATATGTAATAAAACCAGGTTATCCATTTAATGAAAAGAAAAACGGAAATGTGTGTGTATACTTGGATTACCATAGAATGTTAAGTAAATGTTGCTGAACTGCTGGAAGGCTTTCTATGACGTGTATTTCTTGTTAACATGGTAATAATAACTTTTCATTAAATAGTAGAGGAAATCACAATTTAAAATTTAAAACTTAATTTATTTTGAAACTTGTTTTTTGTCAAAATTAGTTAAGATTTTTTAAGTTTCTCAAGACTATCCTTTCCGATGCTAACTATCTAAAAAACTATGGTTTAGTTAAAGTGCAGGACTTCTTGCCATCTTTTTCTAATAGTCTGTAGAGAGTTTACAGTAATGTGCATAAACTGAATATCTGGACCATTTATGATTAGATATACTGTTTAAATACTGAGTCTTGTTTATAACACAGAAATTGGATTCAGTTCCCAAAGGAGACAACAAACATCTGAGTATACTCTTGTTCTTGTTTTCACAGAGCTGCGACAATCCCAGTCCTTGTTCTGGAACTTATTGATCTTTTAGTTTTGAAAAGGCTTAGAAGTCAGAGCTGTGGATCTGTAGGGAGTATCTAATAAACTGAGAAGTTTGGTGTAGAATTACTTGAGGATTAATACAGATCCCCACTTCAATCTCTTAAGTACTTTTTTGGAGAAATTGAGGTTGGTTGCGAAGGAGTACTCTTTCTCCTTGGCAGGTGCAACCAACACTTGCAAAATGTTGCAAGGATCACATGAAAATAGCATCTGCCTGGAGATGCTCAAGATGATAGGGAAGTTGAACTGTGAAAAGAAGCAATTGTCTGGGGAATCTCCCGTATACTAAAAGATGACTCAACTCAAGACATTTGTTTTATGTTCATCCAGGCAGTGTGGTATCTTGAGTCTTAGTGGTGATGCTAGTAATTCTTCATACCTCATTAATAATATGAATGAAAAAGGATTGACCACCAGCTTGCTAAGTAACTTTGCTTCTTCCACATATAAACCAGCCTAGATCCTAGATTTCATAAGCTCTGTGAGTAGGCTGTTGCAAATAACATTTGCTCTTTATTATGGGAACAGTGCAGACACTCAGGAAGGGATAATCCACCTGTTTAGCAAGATGAACACAAGCATTTGATGTTGAGGTTGATATTCTTTTGAAACTGAAACATTTACTGCCAGCTACTGTTGTGAAGGAAACATGGGTATCTATGTTTGAAATTACTTAATTTAGTAGGGATTTTTTTTTTCTTTTACCTCTATTAGTTGCTAGAGGTGTGGATTTCATTTTGATAGAAAATGAAAAATAGATTGGACTAAGTTTAGCCTATGTGTAGAGAATTCTTGAACACGAGGTGTAAGATGTAATTTTCTGTGTGAAACTAATCCGTCGCTTACTCTTGCAGCAAGTGACCTAACTCATACCGTATCTCACCCATAGCTAACTAAAGAGTTGCATGGATGATCATCCCTAGTACTGCCTCCAGTTTCATCTGCCTCTAGTTTCAGCTTTTTGTCCTGCCAAAGGCTAGCTGTCATAATTCTCATGAGTAAAACTCAGTAAAGTGTCAAATCTGTTTATAACTGCGAAGTGGCAGAGCTGCATTCTGTACTATCTCATCATGGCACCTGTTGTGTCAACTCCATGGTTTTGCTTATGCAGAAAATATATTAAGGGACTGCTGTGTTGCTGTACAAAGAGAAGTTTGGTGGGCTTTTGAATGGCCTCATAATAATAAGCCATCGCAACTATAACAGATCATGTCTTGGCTGCCGCAAATAGGCTGTAATGTACTGTTACCACTGCTTACTGGGTACCAGTCACAGCAACCTTTCTCTCCTGTTGTGCATAAAAACTGTTTGTTTATGTCTTCTTTTCAATAGCATGTAGGTACTTGACTTTTGGGTTGGGTTTTCAAGTTTGCAAGAAGAGCTGCCCACTGCTAATTGATGCCTTTAAATTTGATGGGCAGCTAAAATAGAGGAAAGTTGCGTTATCCTACCAGCACTATGTAGCTTGTGTAGTGGATTGTAATCATAGATGTGATTGGGTGTAATAGGTGGTGAAAGTTTGGGTAGATTCTGAGAGAGACTGAATAACTTAAAGGAAAAGTCCACTGAAGGTGTCTATAAAACAAGTTGCTTTCATGGTCTCAGCTGAAGGACTTAGTCATTTTTCAACACTGTCTTGATATGTTTGCTGTCTCTATACTTAGATGTTGTACAACAGCAGCAGGCACCTAGACAAGAAACAGGCTACTGGGCTAGATGAACTTTAGATTTAACCTAGTATAGCTGCTCTTTTATTTGTGTAGTGAAACAAAATTAAGATACTCTTGCTCTTAGAAGCTGACGATTTAATTCTACTCTATTTTTTGGTTTAAAATGAACAGGTCACTCGTCTCAGGAACTAGATCCAGCTGTAGACCCAGCAAAACTTACACAGGATTATTTGAGTCCAAATATTTTTAAAAAGAAAGTTTTTTGTTGCCAACGATAAACTTGGACTAAACTTGGTTAGTTAGAGCACAGTAATGGCATTTAATTTTCCCTGTGCATTAGGTGGGAATAACTTTGGCATACTGTTCCTGGCACTGTGATGTGGGGTTTAGGGCTGTATGAGATAAGCTTTGTGTTAATATCAACTGCATTTCTTTCGACAGCGGCCTCAAACTTTGTACTAACTATAGCTTGATGTACACTGAGAAATAAGAATTTCTACCTGGAATAATAAAACTTTTATTGGGGAAAGGGGAACCTTTAAGAATAGAGCTCTTGCTGCAAGGAAATGAAGCTTGAAGTACAGCAATTGCCTTTGATTATCACTATGTCTTAATGTTAGTTTGGAGGCTTTTACTGTGTAAGAATGAATTTTCATTACAGGCAATGAAAATTAAACTTCATGTTTTTAAAAATACTAACTTTATTGGTAATACAAAATGATGTTAGGGAAGCTTTTATTACTCTGGAGAACTTTGGCCTGAGCCAGTCATTCCTAGCAAGCCAGCTTTCTGACAATGAAAAGCAAAAGCCAGAGTTTCCTTTTTATAGTGTTGATGCCATTTTTTTTACTATAAAAGGAGAAGTGTTTTGCGCAGGAGAAAGGAAAATATTGGATGGGATATTTTAGTGGTGTTCTGGGAACACTTTCTGGTAATGTAGCACTCAGACTCAGATTGAATCTGTTTGAATTGGGGCTTTGTGGGATGTTTTTTTTCCTTAATTTTACAGTTTATTATTAAGCTTTCTATAACTAGCAGTGTTCTCCATGTATCTGACAAAAACCTCTCTAGTCTTAAATGAGGACCTCCTTAAATATCAGTTACTAAAACAATTTGTCTTCCGTTAAAAAAAAATTCTCCAGTATAAATGGCTGACGTCTCCGTCTACCAAGGATACTTTGAAAACTAGACCAAAGAAAAGAACTATTGTCCTAGGAAGTGGTCGAAAAGGAAAAGCTACTATTCGTATTGGTAATACTGTCTTTATTTTCTCTGACTATAGTAAATTTTGTTTACAAAATACTCTTTCAATGTTTAAGAGCTTTAATTATAAAATATACAATGTGTCTGAATGTCAGTTTTTTGCAGAATATTTGTCTTAAAAAAAAAAATAATCCATTTATTCTTAATTCCATAATGTGGCTTCTACCATCAGTGGTTTCTGCAGGAAACTTGATCTTGTTTTCGCTGCTGCTAGATATGTGGCTGGAAAAATGGTAGGCTATGCTGACTTAAGTATGTGGAAGCATTGCATGTATTTATTCTGAGTGCATCCTCTCCACAAACTTTCGCTTCTAGGAAGCTTCGCGGTAGTAAGTTGCCTAGTTCTTTTGATGTTGTAACCTTTCTGTAGCAGACTGTCCTCCGCCAGGACAAACAAACATGCATTTTTTTTTTTTTTTTTACTGATGTACAAAATATTCTAAGTTTTTCTTTTTTTTTTCTTTAACTTGATGTAAACCTGTTTTAAATGGTGTATTTAAGTAACATAAGTATCTTGAATATTTATAATTAAGTACTGATAGCTGCAAAACACTAAATATTTTTCAATAAGTTACTAAAAGTTTCACTGTAATCCATTTGGCTGTCTTTCATCTTTGCTCTAGTTGTCTGGAAGCAGAGAGGTAAGCATAAATCAAACTGAAGTGTCTGTACAAATAAACTGTGGTGATCAGGGTGATGGAAGAAGAAAATGCCTGATTTAAATATAGTTCTGGTGTTTTTTGGTTTGTCTGTTATTTTGTTTTTTGTAAAAGACAGGGAGGCAGTCAGGAGGTGAAGACTACTCTGTCCTGTTTACTTGTCGAGAATGACCTGAAATTTGGAATCCCGTTACCACAGTTATGCATTTACATACAATTTCAAAATTAGTTATTTTATTTATCTCAGAGCAACAATAACCTGAGTTCTCAGTAGTTTAACTGTATGAAATACCACGTGAACAGTTTTCTGGGCTTGTTAGTTTCTGACTTAGAACCTGGGGTAGAATGATCATCCACACTAGGTATTTATTGTGAATCTACTTTGAGTGCTAGTATATGATTTAAACAACAGCAAAAGGCTGGACTAGTGAACATGGCTTTTCATTATTCTTCTTAAGTGAAGATATTGCTGGTGTTCTGTAGAAGCAATTAACACGAATATCAACTTTAGCTTCGAGGGTTTTGCCACTTAGAAAACCAACGTTCTTCACACTAAAGCCACTAGAGGGCAGTTTGAAGCACATAGATAGCCTTATTGTCTTCATGGACTGTCTAAGCTCCCACTTGAAACAATGGATTTATGTAGCTGAAATTAGTAATGTGAATAAACCTCTTTAGCTACAAAGCTTTGCTTCCTTTTTTGAATAACAGCATGTCTTACTTACATCAACCTAACATAGCATTTAAGTATACCAGCTTATAATGGCAAGCCCATGAACTGTCCACCCCTCTTTTTAAGAAGCAAAACAAAAGTTTTTGAACACTTCAGCAAAATTAGGCTGAAAAGTAGATGTCCTACAGTCCCTTTGATTACATAAGAGATTTTACTTATGAACACTAACCTGTGAATTTATATGTAAATAACTAGGTATAACAAATTCTCTTTTCTCGTATTCTTTCTGTTCAATACAGGATTACCATCTAAAAAATCTGTAAGTCCTGGGAAAAAAAATGTATCTGTGAAAGATAGTTATTCACCAAAACCACTAC
>VYXH01008869.1:41607-52678 GCA_013397275.1 Burhinus bistriatus
TGTTCTCTTGTTACTAATGATTTATCAGACTTATAGCTGAAGATGCAATTTGACATCCAGTTTGAAGTGCCTAGTTATTTTTTCCACCTCTTCTTTCTGCTCCATCTCCCCCAGTGCCAACATAATTATTGTGGTCATCTAAGCCCTGTGAAGTAAAATAAAAAAAAAAATTGTTAGACATCAAAGCTATACTATTGTTAGCATGCTTCCTTTTGAAACAGTTTTTTTTCCTGTTTTTTTTTTTAATGTATTCCCTAAACCTTGGCCTCTCAAAGTGGAGGCTATATAAATATTTGAACAAAAAATTATTTAATGCTCTATCATAATTAAGCTTGTTTTTCAAAATGCTGAACACCAAATTCACCTGTTGACTTTAGTTCATAATAATTAACTAAGCAAGATTCCTATTGAAGATATTAACGTTAGCATCCAATAATGTTGCTCTAATTCATGATTAAGTAGGAGTACTAATAGAAAAAAATGAGGATGTAGTGAGTGATAAGGGTGTACAGTGCAGTGTCTGATGCTGTTTTTACTCTTAGTTCTTCGCCCGTCCTAGAATCCTGTGTTTGGAAATGGAAGTAGCAATGGTGACGTTATAAACTTACTTTTCTCAAAAGTGTTTTTTTCTAACTTTAGAGGGGGGCCGGTGGATAGTACTGAAGAATTACCAGTGAAGATTCAGGTACTCTCTCTCTCTCTCATATGATGTTTTATTTAGTAGATGAATGCCTGAAAAAAGATGAAAGTATTCTCAACAGAGTCTTATTGTCTAGAAGTTAAGACTGCAACGTACTTTTAAAGTGTCTCTCTCACAGAAGTGCAAAATAATAGTTTGCATCAGCATTTGGTTGAAACTTCTTTGATACTTGGTTTACTCCCATTGCTGTATCACTATCTTTTGGTTTCTTAGCCTTATGAGCAAGCTGGGTTGGATTATGGGCACAATCCCTCCACAGGCAATAAGGAGAATTATCAGCATTTTTCTCTGAAACGTGCTTCCCCCTTCCTCTTTCCTGCTTTTCCTTTTCGACTACATACTTGTGTTTGCACCCATCTGTGAACCACTGTAGTAAACATACCAGCAGGGGAAAAGAAATCACCTTTCTTCCTTCTCCTTCGCATCACATTTCCATCTTCCCCCCCACCCCACCCACCAGAGAAAAGCTGGAGAACCATGTTAGTGTGTACTAATGAATTAAATTGGCTCACAGAAGGGCCTGATGGTAGCTGAAAGCAGCACACTTGTCCCCTGCTCTGGCCTAAACTTCGCATGGACTTCAGTCCTTTGGGGAAGCCCTGCTCCGGCCCAGGCTGTCCATGGCTGCAGCTCCTCCAGGCCACCCCTCTGCTCTGGCGTGGGGTCTTCCCTGGGCCGCAGAGCAGGTATCTGCTCCACCACGGAGCACCTCCTCCTCCTCTGAGCCTGGGGTTCCCTCTGCTCTGTCTCACTCTTTTGTTTCCCTCCTCTTCTGCCTGTCTGGCATTTTTTACCCTTTTTTAAATAGGCTTTGCCCTCACTAAATCCTTGCCAGATGTACCAAATCTATGCACACATATGATTTTTTTTTAATATTGTTTTATGCAAATTTATTTCAAAATTGCATAGCTGGACAATGTGTATGCATTGTAAGGGACTCTGGGAAACTATTGCATTTAAATTAAGCTTTTGATATTATTTAATCTTTGATTTTTATTGGATAGTGTAATGCTGTGAGTGGTGAGTTTTTCTTTTCTGGTGTAATTAGACAGGTATTCCTGTGAAAGTGATGGTAGAAAGTGCTTCTACATCTGAAACTGAAGACACAGAAGATCTAGATGATATTATCCATAATCCTGATTTGGCAAAATCGTTAGATAAGATTAACGTAACAAAGTATCAACAATTACAGGTAAGAAGCATGTTCTGTGCCTTAAATTCCATAAAGGCAAATTATATCAATTAAACCGTGTTTTATTCAGAAAATTATGCTTAAGCTAATAACCAGTCATGGAGCAGGATTTCTGAATAACATTTAATTCTTCTGAATTATGTGACACAGGCTTCTATTTCAAAAGACGCATGTCAAATATGCCCTGGATTTCTGATCTCTGAATAGTTCTAATGAACATGTGTGCACTATAAGCATATTGTCAAATCAGGACCATATTAAGGAAGAACTTCACTTTATACACACAGCTACCAAATGCATAATTTTTCTGTTCTAGTCTTGAGTCATAGTTCACAAATCTTTTGATCGATGTTATTGCCTGTAGTATTTCCTTCCAAGTATTTCCTTTATAAATGTAATTTAATGTTATTTCCAAGAGCTAAAATATTTTGATGATATGTAAAAAAAACCCAAAATGACAACAACAACAAAAAAAAAAACCACAAAAAAAACCCCCAAAAAAACCCTGAAAGTGTGTTAAAGCTCTATTTTATAATTGAGCTTGGTAACAAACTTTTTTATTTGATTTTTATTATTCCCTTTACTACTTTGGTAGTTCTAAAAAAACTAGCAGTAGGAAGACTGACTATTACTGCAAATGTCTTGACAGGGATGCTCATTACAAAAGGAAGGGAAAACAAAGGTTGTGTTTCAGTTGCTCAGTAACGCTGATGAGGTAATCTAGTACTTTTATAAAATAACACCCTCAGGCAGAATAACTGGTTTGTTTCTGAAGTGTTAGGATTTGAATTTTGTTTGAAGAATCTGCACTGCCTCCAAATGAATACTGCTAAAAATAAGACCTATAGTCAGTCAGG
Source organism: Burhinus bistriatus (assembly GCA_013397275.1). NCBI lineage: Eukaryota > Metazoa > Chordata > Aves > Charadriiformes > Burhinidae > Burhinus > Burhinus bistriatus. The sequence goes on from VYXH01008869.1 coordinate 44,357, forward strand.
TTTTGGTGGTGGTTAGTACAGAGCATCACACTGGGTCAATGAACTGTTCATGTGTATAAATATTAGGACCATACATCTGTCTTTATGTAAGCAAAGTGAAGTTGAAACTTAACTTGTCGCAGCTGAAACTTAACTTGTTGCAGATCTATATGTAATGGGAGAGTTAGGGTGGCTTAGAGTTACTGTGGAAGGCAAAAGGATTGTACAAATACTGCATAAATAACTACCTGCCTATTTTTTGAGCTGATGTACACTTTTTCTTTAGGCCTACTCTTTTTCTCTCTAGCACTTTTGTTCAGGAAGATGTTCGATGTTTTCACGTGTTGGTGGGACTTAAAGTTGTATAGCGGCTTTCTTCTTTGTAGGTGATTTCATACTACTGTTCATGTGCAATATGTTGACATTGTGCTGTGCAGTGCCTTCAATGCTCTCATCAAGAGCATTGTATCTAGAATTATGGACTTCCATGTCACATGCATATTGCACCAAAAACTTCTGTGCAGCAAGTACAGTGCTTTCAGGAAACACTTGATATATTTATTCTTGGTGTTTGGAGAGGGAGGAATATTACTTTCAGGACACACTGCAGAGACAGACTTTTTTTTGCTCTGGGGAAGGGTTGTATTGCTGACCTATGTTGTCAGCATTACCTGTAGTATTACATATAGAGCAATTGTAAGGAAGGGATAATTTGTGATTAATTTGAGCTTCCTGGGAGGTAAAACTACAAATTTTAGGAACCTACCCCAAAACTGGGCCTAAATTTCCTGTGCTTGTAAGGGTCCAGATTTTCCCGATTTTCTGAATTTGAAAACCAAAATACTTTTTTAGAACATGGTTGCATATCTGACAGCACTGTTTAAGCAGTCTCACACTGTTTCTGTGCCTTACCCATCCTTTTTATTACATTGATGCAAAGCGCCATTTCACGTTATGGCAGAACTGAACAAACAACTTGTCACCATTGAATTGTGAGGTCTATTTCCCCTCTAACCCTTCGTGCTTTTCCATTTCTTGCTTCAGTCTTTTTCTCTCCTGTGTCTTTTTTCATGTTATCTGATCATAAGGCAATTTGATTCAACTTGCTAATGTGGAGAAAACTCATGTAGTTCAACAAGGAGAAGTGCAAGTTGTGCACCTGGGGAAGAAAAACCCCATGTACCAATATATGCTGAGGGCAGACAGTCTGGAAAGCAGTTTTGCAGAAAAGGCTCTGGGGATCATGATGGACACCAAGTTGCACACGGAGCCAGCAGTGTGCCCTTGCAGCAAAGAAGATGAATGGCATCCTGGGCTGCATTAGGGGGAGTGTTGACAGCAGGTGGAAGGAGGTGATCCTTCACCTGTATTCAGTGCTGGTGAGGCCACACCTGGAGTGCTGGGTCTGGTTCTGGTCTCCCTAGTACAAGAGAGATACGGGCATAGTGGAGAGAGTCCAACGAAGAGCCACAAGGATGGTTAAGGGACTGGAGCATCTCTGCTATGAGGTAAGGCTGAGAGAGCTGGGACTGTTTCAGCCTGGAGTAGAGAAGGCTCAGCGGGGATCGTCATATTCATGTATGTAAATACCTGAAGGGAGGGTGCGCCTGAAGGGAGGGTACAAAGAGGACATAGCCGGGCTCTTTTCTCTGGTGCCCAGTGACAGGGTGAGAGGCAGTGGGCACAAACTGAAACACAGGAGGTTCCTACTGAGCATCGGGAAACTCTTTTTCACTGTGAGGGTGTCTGAGCACTGGCACAGGTTGCCTAGAGAGGTTGTGGAGTCTTCCTCCTTAAGAGATATTAAAAAACCATCTAGACACAGTCCTGGGCAGCTTGTTGTAGGTGGCTCTGCTTGAGCAGGGGGTTGTACCAGATAACCTCCAGAAGTCCCTTCCAACCTCAACCATTCTGTGATTATATGATATTCCACGTTAGTTTTCAGCCGTCATAATGACTCACATTAGCTTATGTGATTGGGTGCGTTCCAGAACTGGAGTTCGGTAAGTGGCAGAAGTCTCTGGGTGATAACATGAGAGGGGAAGTGGAGGACCCTTTTTATCTGCATTAATTTGGCTTAGGTACTGTCATTAAACAGCTCTTACTGCATCTTATAGGCTGTCAGTGCTGTCTTTCTGGACTGCACTACTAGAAGGCTCAGTCTTGTACCTTGGATGTACATTTGGCACTCTCTGATGTATTTTAATAATTTTTTTTCTGCACAAAGACTAGAGGATCGTGTAAGCTAGTGAATTTCTCAAAAGTAAATCAAATAATAAAGCATACATATATTTGTAATTTAATGGTGACAAATATGTTTGCACAGGTGCAAAGCATCTTGCTTTTAAATGTGGGCTTCTGATACTGCTTATTAGGCGATGTAGCTGCAGTGTTTGTCAGGTTTTTTGTGAAGTCAGCCCATAACCATCAAATATTGGGTACATCTACAGTGTGATAAATCAAGTTTAAACAAAACTACAAAATCTCCAAATTTCTGTTTAAAAAAATCTTGGTAATTTAACTATCTGCTAAGCCTTTGCCCTTTGAAAATACAAACCAGCAATTCAAAGAAAAAGGTCAGTGCTATCTCCTTTACAATTCACTAAAATCTGTGCACAACAAAAATACTATGGAACTAAGGTTTCTAAAGTAGAGATGCTTGCCAAAAAACCCTACACCCTAGAAACCTTAAAATACATATGTACATACACATGCACACACTATAAATGGAACTGTAAGAATTCTTTTAAGTCTGTGGTACCTGTGACTGATCTTCAAAGCTAGATTACAGGATTTCAGCTTGCATGTCAAGTTGTGAATGTAGAACGTTATAGTCGCTACTTTCTGTGCTGTGCTTCTGTATCTGTAAAAGGATTTCTAGCGCCTATTATTTCCACACATTTTGAGGTAGATTGCAGTGAGACTGTGGTATTTGTTGAGGGTTCTCCTTAGAGATTTCCCCCCCACTCTATGCCTGGAGGTGATTTTGTTACATCATGGCAGTTAGATACTGTTAAATCTCTTCCCAAATACTGTCTTTGAAATGTAGTTTTTTTCTATACCTTCTGACCTCTGAGAGTCTTTCTTATGTGTTCAGATGATAAAGGTATGACTAGCTTTCTAGTTCCAGGGTTAGTTGGGTTGATGCTAGTCTAGGGATTTTAGGTTTGGACTTCACTAGACAGCACTGACAGACCCATAATGTTCACTCTAAATGGTTGTCACCGAGGGCTATATCTACAGTATTTTAGAACTTGCATCTTCGAATCAGATGCTGAAGTCCCTTGCATCGTACAAGACCTGTGAGGACCTCTTTGCATTTGTAGAAGGACTAGTTTTATTATGCATTCTGTTGCACACCAGTCTTCTCAGTTGATTGCTTGTATGAAGTGCGATAGTATGCTTTTGAATAAGCTTTTGATAGTAAAGAAAGGATTTCCATAGTTTTTTGGATCTTTGTTCCTCTGTAGAACTGATTGATAATGTGTGTGCAAAAAGCAGTGACCCGTTACATATATGTGCCTGTATACAAGGTGTATAGAGAAATTAAACTTTGTATACTCTGAAAAGCAGAGTAGCTTGATAATTTTAAGTTTTCACCTTTGGAACCAGAAGGCTGTGTTAAGGCTTGCAAGAACAAAAATTTCTATTTGTTCTTCCACTTCAGATGCTGTAACTAAAGATGATAATGCACTACTATCATATAAGAAAACATGCTGATTGCTTATCAAATCCTGACTACTGCTCACTGAAGCTGAGAGATTCACTACTTAGAACTAAAAGTTAAAATACAAGTGTCGGCATCTCATGAATACAACTGCAATATATTTGTTAGATGTTTGGGTTTGGTTTTGTTGTTGTTAATTCAGCACTGAGCTGTTTAACTCACTCAAACAGCTTGGACTGTGAAAACCTTACTTTTTCTGCTGAAGAACTAAGTGAAACCAATTGGAAAGAGTACAGTGCTTACAGTTCAGAATTTTGTTTTCCTATTGCTGCAATAAGGAATAAAATCCTGGATGAAGAATATATTCTAAAAACCTTCGTATAGCTAGTAAAGATTTTTTTTAGAGCCCAATTCAAGTTTTTGATGAGGTAGATGTTAAAAATGAAGTTTGAAAAGGCAAAGGGGAAGATGAGGAAGTAGAGAAGAACATACATTCCTGATGGTAATGTCATAAAACCAAGAGGCTTGTGCTATGATCTTGTGTTATCTATTGGTATATTGCAAATCTGTTAAGTGCATCACAGCTATTTCCACTTTCCTGTGTTAATTTTTTTCATTCTAGAGTTATGTACTGGTAGACCTCTGTCATGTATTTTTGTAGAAGATAGGTTCTTGCTTGGAATGCCATGTGCTAGTTGTTAATCGGACATGCTGAGTTTTTATATAATATTGCATGTTGATCTGACATTTTGAGATAAATTTCATGATAGTTTATCTGTATTTTGATAGTTTGAGCTGGAAGAATGCATGGAAAAATTGAAGGAAGAACAAAGAGCCAGAGTAAAGGCTGAGGAACGTATAATGGAGGTAATGATACTTAACTGTTAGTCATCTTTTAAAGGAGGCACCAATCGAACTATCCACTTGCTTAATTAGGAGCAATTATCAATGACGTCTAATGTGGTAGCTTCCAGAGTTTCAGTTCAAAATCACATGGATCATTTACTAGCCTAAGGGTGGTGATGAAATCTGCATTTAGTAATGTGTATTTATTCTCCTGATACTATTCCAGAGCCTTGAACTCCAGGTCAAGCTACTCTTTAAATGTGTTTCATTCATTTGGTGTATTACTTATGATCTGGAGCATCCTGATGTTTGCTTTTCTTGAGAAAGTGATTAAATCTGTTTGCAGTTTGCAGCAGATGGATAGCTCTTTGAGGTCTCCCACCTTCTTTATCATGACTTGCACTGAAAAACTGTTTGTTGCAAATGTTGTTTAATTTGGCTTACTCAGTCCCTTTGATTTTTAAGTTTTGTTTCTGCAGGAACAAAAATGTCAGATGGTTTTCTGCATAGCATGTTGGTCATAGCCGTCAGTTGTCATGAAGTGCAGTTTTGCATTATGACAGAACCAAATTAACAACTTGTCACAGTTAAACTGTGATAACCACAAAGGACTCTGCACTCTACAAGGTTCATTGTAGTCCTCCAGTGCGGCCATCCTCATCCTCCTGTAATATGAACTGCAACAGTGGGCTCTGCTAGATATCTGTTGTTTGAATACCTAAATGGTTTTTAGGCTAAATACCAACTGCAAGAGATGTTTTTCTGTCATGCTAGACTGCTCGGACCTAGCACCTTGTCTCAGGAGAAGGGATAAACTAAGTAGCAGTAATGTGTAAAATTGTTCATTTTGATGCCAGTTTAACAGCTACAATGCATTACACAGATCTATAGTTTTTTGTCCTCTCATAAAAGATGAAAGAAAGCAAGCCTGTGGTAGCAGTGATTGCGTAGCTGTAATCTTAAATGAGTATCTGAGTTAATGTTTCCCTCGAACACAAAATCCTGTATATCCTACAGTTATCATTCAACTTTCAGTTTGTCAGTGATTTGATTAATGTTCAATGTGGATAAAAATTGGATCATCTTAAATTCAGTTTTGGGATGCACAGTGCAGGGGAGAGATGCAGTAGTATGCATTCCCTCTGATACAGAGGGGTGATTATAAGAGCAGCATTGGCGTTCATTAAGGTTTTTTACTAGTAAAATAAATTCTTTGGTGTTAATGTGTCATATAATACATGCAAAACAACATGATATGAAAGCTAATTTTTTGCTTGCACTTGCTCTGCAACATTCTGTACATACTGAAGACAGTGCTGAGCCAGCAGGTTTGAGTGCCTGCAGCAGTTTCACTATGGTAGCATAGAATTGCAGCTGTGGATGAACAAACCTGCACAGAGCTCAATGTAACNAAATGCACGATTAAGGAATCTAAATATCTCCCTATCTGAGGTTCTTCATGCGCAGTCAGTAACGAACATGATTTTGGAAGATGAAGGTGTTCTAGGCAGCATTGAGAACTCCTTCCAAAAGTTTCATGCTTTTTTAGACCTCCTTAAAGATGCTGGGTAGGTTGTTACTTTACTGAAGTCTTACTGTTTCTGCTGAGATCTCTTTCCAAAGTTATCCTCCCAAAGAGGTACGCTGCCTTCTCCCCCCAGATCTCTAGGACTGTACTTGCAAAGAGCAAAGGAAGAAAAATTAACTGTGTACCTACTGTTCAGTCTTTCCTCAGTGGGAAGAACATGATCCAAGCACTGTCCAGCTGAATTCATGTATCTGTGCTTGGGAAAGGCTTCCAAGAAGCCCATTCCAAAGGAGAAGAAAGCTTCTATTAAAGCATGTTTCCAAGTCTTTATTGGGTCACCTGTGGCTCTTGGCATTCCCATGATATGAAAGGCTCAAAATGCAGTTGAACTGGCTTCAGAAAGTGTCCTTTTGCCTTGGGGCCCATTTTACTAGTTGAAGTACAGAAATCTAGATGGATGAATCTGGTGTCTGTACTTAAATGATGGATTATTTATTATTACTTGAAATATTTTAGAGAGTATTGATGAAAGTTTGTCGTAAGGCTCTACTGCTGTACCTGCAGTTTCTCAGAGGATGGTTCATCCTTCCCATTTGTCAAAGAATTTCAGTGTAAGTTCTCAAACTTGTTTTGTAAAGCTTATGTAGCCAGGCATGGCAATCTCATCCAGGAGAATGAAGGAATGATATGAAGATATATTGTAGTCTACTCTGCATGTTCAGAGAAGACTACAAAAGATTTTATTTGCCCTCCCTGACTTCTGCTTCCATCCACCTCCAAATTGTAACAAGTAACTTAATGTAAAGTTCACCCTGACGCTGTGTTCTACTTTTGTACAATTAGTAGTTGCCATTACTTTAAGAATTAATTTCAAACTTTGGAGGAAGGGAAAAATGCTTTTTCATTACATAAAAAATACATTTTTCAGATGGGTCCTGCCTATTCATGATAATAGGGAGCTGCTCTGAAAGATACAGAATCCCAATCACAAGGACAGCTCCTCTCGATAAGCTGTGCTATCAATTAATGGCTGCAACTTCTCACTTCTTATTGATGCTTAAAACACCCAAGTGGTAGGTTTGGCCAACTTGTAAGCTTGCAGGTGAAACAACATGACTGTATTTGTGAAGCTTTTAATTGGATTTGGCTGTTGGAGATTATGCTAGTTTTGGAGATGTGCACCATCTTCTGCTTGAACGACAAGAGTTTTAATCTTTGTTCTGCCTGACAAGGAATCTGCTTGCCAGCATCCTGCTCTGAGATCAATGCTAACTGGGAGAACTTCATTCTTAGCCTCATAATACTGAGTAAAGACTGACAGTTTTGACCCTGCAGGCTAATTTGGCAAAGATAGGAAAATACCCTTTAGCTACTTATGTTCATCTTTATTAAGCTATTTCGGGCTTCTCAGAAAATAATGGAAAAGCTATCTTCAAAGCTTCAAACGGATTTTCTTTCTTCTTCTGGTTTTGAATGTTGAGGTCTTCCCAGGCCAAGAATTTTTTGTGTCATTTTCTATTGAACTTTACTTTACAGACTCGGACAACTTGCTGTATTAGCTGGGATAGACCAGTCAGATTTTGGTCTTTTGGGGCATCCACAAATGAATTCTACTGTCAGTAAGCCTGCTAACATGCTAAAGGAGAAGTCTTTTGAAGAAGACCGACAAGAACATACCCAGAATAGCCAAGTAAGTCTATAGAGGGAATGCTAATGGAAATGTACTTGATGCTACTTAATGTACTTTTCAGCTGTTATCCCGCTCTGACTGAAAGTAGTGATTACCAAATGATCCATGAAGTTATTATTACAGTCTTTTGCTGTAGCTGTATTTATACAGATCATAATAATTCAATCATTAATGTAAGCTTTTTACGTGATTACCATTTGGAACGGAAACCATAGTATTTTGTAATGTACTAAAGAAAGCATTGGTGGTAATTATGTTGTTTCTTATTCTGAAATACGAAGTTCCAATAGTGGTATGCATCCATTAAAAATGGAAAAATACCATGACTAGGTTTTTTGGAAACATTTAATAATGATGTATAGTGGTTTAAAAAAACTTAGTCTGATAGTAGAGGGCAGTACAATATACCTGTTGAAAACTATGAATTTTCTTTTAAGTAATTGCAGTGTATACATCCAGTCCTGTTAGATTTCTACGTGGGCTGTGCCGTGAATTTCGGGCAACTACAAATGTGCACTATTAACAACATCAGGTTTTAGTTTCTACTGTGAAGACAAGAAATAGAAAAGCTTCTGGATTTTTCAAGGGAGACTCAAGTTTCCTTGGCCGGGG
>VYXH01008871.1:12421-67402 GCA_013397275.1 Burhinus bistriatus
AAATCTATCTGCATAATTTCAAATGAGAACGAGAGAAGAAAAAGAAGAAAAAAAAAAATGCAACCGCCACGGCTGCCACGCCAGTCCCGTAAAAAAAATAAAGCACCAAACCCTCACAAGGTGTAGGAGAGATCTTTTATTGGACCAACTTAAATGCAAGAATTTACAGCCAGAATTACACGTTCTTCATCAGCCCAACATGCACCAGAGGCACAGGCAGCGATTTGTGTATTCCCTGGGTCTGCTGAGGTGGTTTTGGTGGAGGAAGGGGGTGGGAGAGAGGACAGACCCTCTTTCCCCCCAAAGAGCCTCAGTTTGTGGCTTAGGTAAAAATAAAAAAATAGGAAAAAGAAAAAAAAACACAACCAAAAATCTCTCCAGCGCCCCATTTTGCTCCATCTTTAAGTCCAGTCCAGGATCAATTCTCTCCCTTACATCCCCAGTCACAAACAAACAGCTTCCAGCTATATCTTTTAAAGGTTAAAAGGAACAAAAATAGAAATAATAATCAAGGGTTTTTTTTCTTCTCCTTCTGCTTGTTGGACAGCGCATTTTGGTCAGTCTAGCCTTGCATTTAGGGATGCTACTTGCATTTGAATAGCTGCCTGGCTGGTTATGGATCGGGAGGCTATGAGAGGAATCAGTATGCAAATTGTTTCAGTTACAATCGAAGGGTTCGATCTGGAGAAGGTGCCTGAGCGGAAGTCGCTGTCAGCCAGCGGTGCATTAGGCTGCCATTGCTCCGCCGTCTGGGCCTGCTCTCCCCTTCCCGCGCCCGTTTTTATGCTTGTGTACAGGTTTCTCCGGCGGTAATTAAAACATACACACAAATCAGGGGCTGCTGCACATCACGTTGGTGCCTTTTGCAGGCTGCAAGGCACGGGGAAAGGGGGAGCGGAGGGAATATATCGCCCTGCTGCTGGGGTTATTATTATGCAGTAAGGGTGAGGCGATCAGTGAAATAAAACATTTATAAATGGTTTCGTGCTTACAGTAGGAGAGGTGGGCCGGGGGGGCCGCCCGGGCGCTGATCACACAGAGCAGCCTGCAAATCGATAACCCTTTCCTTGTAATCCCAGTAATTGTGGGAATCACGGCTCTCTGTTAAAGGGACAGCGGGCTGCAGCGGGGGCTGCGCTCGGCGGCCGGGCGGCACGGCCCCTGCCCCCCAAGAGCCCACCCTGGCCTCCCCAGCTTTGCCTGGGAGGAGGCCGGCAGGGCTGCGGGCAGGAGGCAGGGGCAGGCTCCGGCACCCACCAAGAGCCATTTCCACAGTCCCCTTTGCGGTTGCAGGAAGGTCCCTCCCGTCACCTGTGGCATCCTCCACCCGGGGCAGGACAGGTCCATCACCCCCCCGCCCCGGGCTCGGGGCATGGGATGGGGAGGGAGAGCAGCCCCTGGGGGCGCAGGCAGGGGAAGTGGCTGCCCACAGCGCTGCCTCCCCTGCCCAGGCTCCCTCTGGCTGCCCCATGTCCCCAGGGAGGCCCAGCAGCTCAGCCCAGCTCCTTGCCTTCCCTGGCTCTGGCGCTGCCAGGAGCAGCAGGAGGCCTCGGCTGCTCTGTACTGGGCAGGTCTGCGTGAATTCAGTGATGTTTAGCTGTGTGGCAGAGGGATGGGAAGGACCTGTGAAGGGCTGGGATCGGGCTGGAGAGGGCTGTCCCTGTCCCTGGGGTGCCCCCGGTGCAGCACCCCATGCCCGTTGCTGCCCACTGCCCTGTCTCCCCCCGGGCGTGCGGCCGCGGGGCCGGCAGCCTCGGGGTGTGCGTGGGCAGGAGCAGGGCCCCACGCCCCCGGTGCTCCTGCCCTCTCCCTGCCGCTGACCATCTGTCATTCAATTAGGGCTGGGAGGCAGCTGAGGGGCTGGGGGGAGCGGGGCTGGGGGTCAGCGACCCCGCGCACAACGGCCTGCTGCCTCGCAGACCAGAAGAAGTTCAAATGTTAAATGCTCTCCGGCCCCGGCTCATCCAGGGCACTCGCCTTTGGAGGCAGCGGAGGGGTGAAGGGCATCAGTCATTAGCACTTAGATTTCAGCTCTGAGGCTGACCCTGCCTTCTGTTGGGGGATTTTGGCCTGAAAAAGCCTTAACCCTTCCAGGGCAGCCCCCACCCTCCCCGGCCCTCGCACGGGCAGCCCCGGGCTGGCGCTGCCTGGCCAGGCTGCTCCCCGCAGCTTCCCCGGCAGCCTGGGGGTGCCCCCCGGGCAGATGGATGTGGGGTAGAGGAGGGATCCCCGCAGCCCTGCCCCGCAGCCACCCTCTTCCCCGACTCTGCCGAAGGGCAACAAGTCTCAGTGCCAGCAGGGAGCCACATTGTGGACCCGTGATGGAGGCAGCACGCACGCCCGCCCTGCCCACCCACGGCTGCATCTCCTGCAGGGTGCCCGACACCCCCTCCCCTTCTTACAAACAGACCAGAACAAATTGATGAATTGAGCTTTCACTATGCTAATTTGGACACTATAAATATTTAACTATCCACCCTAGCAGTCAGCCAGAGAGGGCTCCTCTCTCCTTTACATGCCACTTAATCTAAAGTAAACGTTTGCCCCAGAAGTGGCTGGGGCAATCTGAGCATCCCATTCCCTGCCCCTTCCTCCCTCAGGGGAGCCAGGTGGGTCCAAAGGGGGGGGTCTTGTCATGTCTGACTCATTTCTGAGAGCCTCTCTGCTGGCCACCTCAATTCGGGTGTGCTAAAAAGCTAAGCTGAGGCAGAGACCGAGCACTGCTCTGGCTAGAAGGATGCTAACATTGTGCCCCGACTCAGAGAGGGTCTCTGGCCACATCACCCAACGCCAGGGCTGCTCTGCCTGGAGCAGATTTCACATATATTCAGAGAAGGAGAGATTCCTGACTTGGGATCAAGGCAGTGAAGAAAGAGTTTCCACTCTCAATGGGAACTGGCTCCTCTGCCACATGCAAGCCCACAACATTTATCATTTCAGTGGGACAGGACCTAGCAAGAGAACCCCATGGCCTTCATTTTGAGGACAGGTTATATATCCTTCATGACATCACCATTTGATACATTTGATAGATTTTCTTGTTTGATATACTTAACATTTGCTGCTGAAGGGGAATAAGTTTCTCTTTCAACGTGGCAGCACATCACAAATATTTGCTAATGATTGCAGAGCTTTGCTTTTCCTGAAGGGCTTGATCAGCTGTTTGATACCCCTGGCTGTAACAGTTTTACAAGGTATTCACCTTAGAGGCTGTAGAAGCAAAAGAAAACATCACTCAGAGAGGTGCAGGGGTCGGTGGGGCTTCAAACAGCTCAACTGGGGTTTGGTCTGGCAGTTTTAAAGCATTTGTATGGCAGCTGTGCCAATCACCGAAGCAGCAGGCCTTGGGAAGCTGCCTTTCTGTTTCTGAGCTCTGTTAATTTGTTAATGAGAAGCTTATGGTATCTGTTACTTACTCTGACTCTGTCTCTGTCTCCCACCTGCTAGGAAAAAAACCCGAAGTTCTCCAAGGAAGAGTGCCCTGGCGTTTTGGTACCCGGCTCAGGCGGGCACCGTGTGCTACCGCACAGCCAGGGCTCACGGCCCCACACGACAGCCCCCTGCCCAAGTGCAGAGTGTGCCACGGCACGATGAGGGCTCATATTGTGCTGGGAGTGTCAAGAAAGGATGGAAATAACTGTGGGTTGTCATCACCTGGGCATGTGTGGGGACTCGACATCAAAGCCTACATTAAAATGCCCACAAGAACAGGAAATGATATCCTGGAATGATCCTGCAAACCTGGGTGGCTTCCCTCCCACCCCCACCCCCCAATTATTTAGAAACACGGGGGATGTCGGTATATTTTTGTGCTCACTTGCTCTCCCTTGCCCAGGACAACCTGGCAGCAGCCTGGTGATGTCCTAGGGGAAGGGAGGATCCAGCCTGGGAGACTGCCCTGAGCTCAGGCTGCAAAAGGAGGGTGGATTCCGCACCGGAGACGTGAAGCACTAGTTACTTTGCTATAGGGTTAGATATTGGATTATCAGCAAAAGTTAATCCCAGTCACATGATAGATCTTACATTTGCTGTCATAAAATCTATCATTATTTAATAGGCATGGAAATCAAATTCTTCTGTGGACTATGAAGCAGGAATCTTTTAAAAATGTCTGTTTACCACAACAGACAACATATCGATCATTAGTTTTGAGACCTCACAGACAATTCGGAGATGTGTGTGAACACAAGCTGGCAGCTAGCTTTGCTGCATTCACTGCCCAAAATCAAACCCCACCAAATGGCTGCACGCCCAGCTTTCCAAGCAGGTAGATTTTAATTTCTTTACTTTAAAGGCTACTGTTTTGTTAAAGACAAATAACAAGGAAATTATATGACATCGACCTGCCTTTAGTGATGCTGCTGTTTGCAGTGACACTCACAGGTATACACAGTGAGGAGATACACTCCTGCCTTTCGCCACAGAAGGAAAGCTGCCTCCTCTGGACACAGCTGACCTGGGATTTACCACTGCGAACAGCCTCATTTATTCCGGCAGCACGAAGGGGCTGAGCTCATCCCGACTCGAGTCAATGCAAATTGTTTCCCTGGTATTAGCGGCACTGGGCTGGGTGGAAGGTGGACCAGGTTGCTTTTTTGCTTTACAAAGGCTACAGGTACCACATTTTTTTCCTCCTCCACAGTGACTGACTGTTTCCATCACTCAGTCTCCCCATTGCTGCCATGGGATCCCTGGATGGGAGTTGTGGGATGAAATCAAAAGGAAAAGTTGCAATGTTGATGTGGGGCATGTAGGAGCTCCAGCAGGTTACAGCACTGTCCCAGCACCCCAGCTCCTCCAGCGGCTGACAAAGGGGTGTTCGTCCTTCCTCTGTGCCACGGCGAGATAGTTCAAGTCGTGAGAAAGACCTCTCCTGGGTAAGGACTATTAACTGCCGATGATGTGTGATTTGCACCAGATCTCCTGATGGAGACGCTGAGCCATTTCACATGGATTGCAATAGAGCCTTTATAAATGTGTTTTTCCCAGTCTCCTTCTGTGGAAAGCCTGGGGCGCTCCACGAGCTGCCATGGCTCCATGGTCCCCAGGCTGAGCCTGCTCTGCCCCTGCCAGCCAGGCACTGCTGTGACACCCTGGCACCGAGGAGAGCAGAGGGGGCGTGAGCACGATCTCTGTCTTGCTTTAGAATTAGCATGGTCTTTAATCTGCGCATATTTTAAAGTGTGGGGATCCCATAAATCCTTCCACATCTGGGACCACTTGTAATGGCCAGTGTCAGGAGTTTACGGAAGAGCTTTCCTAAGATCTAGCGCCCAGAATCAATAGCAGCTGCAATTCCAGGCAGGGGGATAGGCTGAATCCCGATTTGATTCTCAGGTGTTTTCAATTGTATTGCCAGCAAAAAATTATTGTTGTTAAGCGATTCTGCTGGTCTGGTTGTGCCTTTTGAAGTTGCCTTTATTTCTTTGAGCTCAGATTCCTTGAGATCCTCTTGCTGCTCCGTCCCCAAACCCGCATGTATCTAATAAACCTGACAGCTTCCCAGCAGATGTCTCCATCTTCTCCATTTTCTCCTTTATTGAGGAGACAGACTTCACTGGAGAGCATCTTAGCATGTGGGGCCAACGCAGGCTCTTCAGAGAGCTCCCAGAGGCCCAACTCATCTGCTCCAGCCGTGGAGGAGCAAGCGGACGTTGCCCAGCAAGGCAGGGTTTGAAACACCCAGCAGCTCACGCTCCCTTCATTTTCCATTTTCCCGCTTGCCCTTGCACAGTGCATCTGACAACATCAGCTCCCATCTGCCTGGAAGCATGCGTGCTGCTCCGGGCTGAATTTTTGGAGGTTTCAGCCACCCCACCTCCCTGTGGGGACTGCCCCTCATCATTAACATCGCTCCCCTTTCTGTCTGTGTAGAGTGCTGCCAGGGAGCACCAGGAAAACGGAGCTGGGAGGAAAGGGCTCCGTCGTGCAGCGTGCCTTTGGCCTGCATCACAGCATGCTGGCTGGGATCACTGGCCGGACTCTGATCTCTCCGTGAGGCCCTTCCTCTGGGTCTGTACTAAACCACAGGCACGCCAGGGCCAGACTCCCTTGGCTGTCCCAGTTTGCTCCGAAGTTCCTACATCTGAATTCCTTGTGAGGGGAAGAAAGGAACATGGAGGTGATGGGCAGCATCTGTAATAGGAAATTGCTGTCTGCAGATGTGTGTGTGAAGGAAAGCCCGTGTCAGACAATGGTATCAAGGGATAAATTCCACAAGTGAGTGAATCCATCTGAGTGTAAGACACAGGTTGTGCATTTTCCTCAAGAAGGAGCTGAACAGCTCCAAGGACATCAATCCACTTTATGAATGACATGGTTTCCCTAGCGTTGCCCGTGTTTACTCAGTAGGAGAGAAGACAACAGGCAAATAAACAGATGTTTGGCTCATCTTGGACATGGTTTTGAATCCTTACTCCCTTTGCGCTTAGGTGGAGCTATGCTTGGAGTTTTGCTTGAATAAGGAGCTCGATCACGTTCCACATTCGAAGGAGTGATGTGATAGCGTCCAAGCTGAAGCACCTCTGGAAAATGCAGCCTTCTCTCCTGGCTTGCCCTGCAGGTGGGTGGTGTGCAGTGGGAGATGCCCTGGCTCTTTCAGAGCAAGGCTTTGCCCATTGAATACAATGGAAAGCAGCTTGTTACCACCTCTAAGTACAGAAATTTCTCCTGCCTTTGCTCTGAACAAATGGAAATCCAATTGCTCCTTCTAATCTTCCCCTGTACACCTGGTGTTGCAGGGACCAGCGACAAGCTGGCCCTGATAAAGACTTCAAGAGTGGACCTATTATCTATATCCCAGAAACACTCCGATCATGTGGGAATAGTTAAAGGTAAGAAAATATATAACAGGTCATCCGTCTTTCAGCTACAGTCAGCCCAGAGGTGGAAACAGATTGACACAGCTGGGTGCAGCCATCACGCTGGAGCCTGCAAACGCCGGTCAGCAGAGCTGCAGCAGGCGCCGAGCACAGCCTGCGCGCTCCTCTTGAAAGCTGTTTGTCTGCGGGGGGGTTTGGCCGCCAGCTTTGGAGAGCTCGGTTACCACACTGAGGTCGCTTTCTGTCGAGCCCGCTCCGACGAGCTAGTGAGACCTAAGACTGGACTTGGTTCTCTGTCCTGTAGGCGCATGGGGTGACATGACCTTTTCTTGATCCAGCAGCTCCTGCAGCCCCTGGCACTGTGCTGAGGGCAGTGCTTGCTGGTGCCTGCAGCCAAGGGTTCCTGGGCACGTCAGGCAACGCAGACGCTCCCTGCCACCCGGCCCTGATGCTGCGGAAAGCATCACGCTGGGAAAGCAGCTGGATGCCCGAGAGGTGCGTGCCTTCATCTGTACACTGCTCTCTGGATATTTGCTCGTACATGGTGTCGTTGTGGGCCGGGTGTAACCCCTGGCCTCCAGTGCAGGTGGTTGCATGAAAACAATTAATCTTTCGGAAAGCAGCAAATGGAAATGTTAGTGCCTCGACCCCTAGCACAGGTGAGCCTCACTGCCCGATGCAAAGGCTTGTGTGCACGGGGAGCTTTTGCTGACTGCTAGCTTTTGGAGGCTTGCAGGTCTGTAAGGAAAGGCAGAGGAGTCTGGAGAAAGGCACATTGGGAAGCAGAAAAACATCACATTTATCTTAGGCAAACACGGGGGCAGGAGCCCCGAGGAAAGGCAGGGAGCACTGCTGGGTGCAGGCTGGCCGAGGGGCTGGGAGAGGCGGGAAGCGAATACCCCTTGCTCTGATTCCTGCTGCAGAAAAGGCAGCACGACGTGGCTTTTTGCTCCTGGCAGATAACCTGGAAGCCATCTAACAAATACCCCAGCTTCACCTATTTCTTTTCCCAGGGGGAATCAACCCTCTGCAGTTTTGCTAGCTGTGCTGGACAGGAAAGGATAGTTCATTAGCAATTTATGCGTTTGGTTTGCCTCCTCAAATGGATCCTCCCAGCAGTAGGGATGTGCCATTTCCCTGTTGAGATGCTCCTGCTTTCACAGTAGTGACTCCCAAGCAATCACTCTCTGTTTGAGCTGGAGTTACCGGCGTATGTAAATGATGTAAATAAGCTGGAGGAGCGGGGTCACATAAGCGTTTTGTTAGGTTCTGCCCTGTCAGTCCTATTTCACGGATTCCGACAGGGTATTAACATGTTTGCATATGTAAAAGTGTTAAAGAGAGCATCAGCTGAGGGAATACATTAAACTCAGTTGTCCTTCCAAGTTGATTTAATCTGACAGCACCTCCATTAAAAAAATAAAAAGCATCAGTTTTCCCTTTGTGACTTGATGTACAGTAATTAGCTTGTTAGAGCAGGAAACACCTCCTTTCATAATTGATTTTGCACCCCTTTTACTTGGATATCTCTGACAAGCTGTTTCTAGTTCCCCAAGGACACCATCAGTACTTCCCATGTGTTTGGAATTTCATGAATGTGAATAATGAATATGATTTATCCCTCCCACACTCCCATGCACGGATAATATATGTAGCCAATTTGTGAACTGGACCTTGCATCAGGAAGATCGGTGTCAAAGTATTAATAGCGTAGTGACCAACCGTGCGCAGGAATTAGGGCACAGCTAAGCAGTGATTTTCTGGGCATTAGTGAGATGGGAACAGGTTGCACCATGTGTTTGTCCACCGGGGAGGAAAAAAATGGAGGAAGACTTTCTGAATGGTCCTGTGTATCTAAGTTAGCATGCCAAATTGGTTGCTTATTACAGCTGGCACAGTGCCTTAGTGGGCTAATGTGTTAATAATGTGTAATGTTTCTCTTAGGCAATGGCACCACTCTTCATTAGCGCTTCTCAAGCCCTGTCACTGTTGCTTAGCTCGACATTTTGTTTCTGATGTTCGAGCGAGGGTATTTGAAATCAGGATTTCAGATCTGCTAATACATGTCACACACTCTTTAAAAATGGATTTTAAAAGGGCCTCGATAATTTTATGGCTACTAATAACATTTGTAGCTATGTGAGCTAAGCTAATGATAAGAGTAATCAAATTTCATGTTTCACGGCATAAAATGAGCAACTGTAGGGGTCAGGAAGGTATTCACTCCCTGCCCTCCTCCCCTGGGAACCACCGTCTTTTCCAGTTGATTCAGTAGACAAGCAGTGTTTGGGATGTGAAATAGCACAGCGCTGCAGGAAAGTTCAGGGTACAGAGCAAGGATCTTATTTATAAGCATAGGAATTCTGATTTTGGCTGGCAAACGGAGTGAAACAATTGAACGATGCATTTGTTTCGCACTGATTACCTCCCACGTTGGCATCAAATACACGGGGCTGATTCTCCCCATTTTTGTGGCTGTTTGCTCGAGCCCCCTGAACTCAGACGTATAAGCCTCATATTTCTGAGCAGCCCTAGCACGGCCATGTAGCTCACATCCTAATTTTTCAATCAATGAAGGTGCTCGCTTAGACTTTCCTCACATTTCTGTGTTTTCACTCACTGTATTAGCAAGTCGGTTTTCAGCATTTCTTTAACACTGAGAATAACTGCGAGAGGCGGCTGAGGGAGCTTGGAGCCACCAGCAAACGGCTTCCTTGGCAGCCGCCGCTGCGGGACCACAGTAGGGAGAAGTGTCGGTGCTGCTGCCGGCTCGGGAACCCACAGATGGCTGCAGGTGGGTCAACCTTCCCATGCCCGTAGCATGGTACGCTCTGCCCGCGGCAGCTGTGCCCGCTCCCGGCACGCCATGTTCCATGACCCTCAGCAGCATTCACCCGGTGCTAAATGGCAGGGTCAGAGCCAGGAGGCTGGGATTTGGCAAGGCAACAACCTGTTTAACTGATGTCTGGTTTGGATAAAGACTTTCAGTCCCGTGTTTTGCCATATCGTGCCTAGAGCATTTTCCAGCACCCATACTTTTAGTGTGATGTGTTTTCTAAAGCCTTTTAGTGCATTGGATCAGTGATGTACTGATGAGTCTAAAAGGACTCACTTAACACAATGCGCAATAAACTAGAAAGATGTGCTGAGTAAAAAAATCTAGCAGAGACAGTCAAAAAGCTCTCTGTATTTTTTAAAGAGGGAAATGGCCTTTATTTTTTAAAAAAGATCTTTTCCAGAAAATATCTTCTTTTTCTTCTAAATGTGCATGTCCATTTATATATGTAAATAATTTGAGAAGTTTTTTTGTTCAACTACATGTAATTTGAGATCTTTTGATTCCTGAAGTGTAGTTTTCAAGATTTTGGTATTGTCTTACAAAAATGCAAAAAAAAAGTTAAAAAGCATCTAAAATAGTTTCAGTGTCAGAATCATTTTTTGTAGAAAAAGTGCTCTCGATAAGCTCCGTCTAAGCAGGTGTAATTTGTCTTGGGACCATGTTTCCAGGCAGAGGTCCAGCAGCGGGGAAGCCTGCGCACAGCAGGGGGACAGGGCAGGACAGACGCTGCCCCACAGCCTGCCGGCGTGGGCTCCGCAGGGCTGCCCAGGGCAGCCAGCTTGCTAATATTAGCAAAGAGCATGCAAACCCACAAACCAAATAGACAATGTTTATAGAGGCAGCCTTGGAGATAATCAAATTAAAGACAGAGATCGGAAGAGTGCTCTAGAAAACATTTTTGCTTAGCATAGTTTGATGATCAGAGCTGAGCACAAGATAACGTGAGACTGCAGTAAGATCTATCGCAGCGAAGGAAGTCCTGGTCAACTCAGACTTCCCAAGTGCTGCTCCTGTGGCCAAGCTGGGGCAGTGCTGGGGATTTCTTCCCATGGCCTCCGACTGGGGCCAGGCTGTGTCCCTTCCTGAGGACAAAATCCCCACCTGCCAGCAAGCGTTGCCTGGTCCCATCCCAGGGGCACATGGTGCTCATGGGCAAGAAATGCAGGGTTAAAATTCTGCAATTTAGGGTGGAAACAATGTCATAGAAACTCCGCTGGTTTTCCTTCCCTTCTGCTTGTCACTCTGGCATTGGGTTTTCTTGCAGGCTGAAGAGAAGCCACCCCTGCCTTCCCGTGCCCCTGCTGAAGCACAGGGCACCATTGGCGTGTCCGCAGGCAGCTGGTGCATGCCGTTACACCCTTGCTGCTGCTGCTGGCATCGTGTCCCTTCCCACATGTCTCCTGGCTTTTCCACGGGCAGTGCTCGGGGCTGCCCACAGAGCTGCTCAGTTCCAGGGCCCTGCAGGAGATGTGGGGTGGTGTGTGATGCCGGGGTGCCCGCTCCTCCCCGTGCTAGCTGAGGTGGCTATTTCAGCCCCAGGGAAGGGAAGGGGACTGGCCAAGGGAGGATGAAAGCTTGGCTGAGCAGCATCGGGCACTGCCAACTGCATTTTTTTGAGGCTCAGAGTGGGCTGCCGCGAGGAGGGGGCTTCCCAGTACATCAGGGAACATAATGGGAAAGGCTGGAGTTAAAGACCCTTTAATTGAGGTCTTCAGAACAGTAAGTATAACACCGCATCGCTCCGTTTAGGGGATTTTGCGTATCTCTACCATCAAGGCTACATTTGTCTGTAGGATTAATCACTTTTTGATCCAGAGGGTTTAAGACAGACAGCTTAGTAGGAATGTGCCGCATGGCTCTCCCACGCTGGCAATTAGCTTTATTTCTTCATATTGTCTTGTTTATTATGACCTTCTCCATCTCTTTTTTCTGACCAGCATGTTAATACACTAATTCATTTTAAATCCATTTTTAACTGTGCTTTGAGGAGGCTTTTTAACAGAGAATTTTTAGTAAAAGCTCTGTGTTGAATACAGAAAATGAGAACCTCCTGCTGCTGAGCAGAGAACAGGTTTGTATATAAATGACACTTTAAAGAAATCCTTGGAGAAACTTAAGGACATAATTTTGCTCTATTTTAGGGTTTTTTCTCTAGACTTTCTGAGGTTCTCCTACTTGCCAGAAGGTCATCAAGAACCTGAATTATATCCATTGCCATTTAACTTGAATGCAAACAGGTTTCTTTGGGACACTATTTGTACCTCATCTGAAAAATACGTCCTGGGAGCTGTATATGTGCACGTCCATTCAGTTCCCTTCAGATGATAAGAAGCTACCTCCTGCTCTTGACAGGCAGTTTTCTCCTGCATTATCACTGGCTCTGAATGGCAAAGAAAGCTCGTGCCCCTATGTCCCGTCGTGCAGCCTTTCCTCCCATACTCCTAGTTCTTTACTGGCTAGCACAGAAGATGGACGATGCCTTTGCCTCTTCTCATGTGTGCCGTTTGAGTGGAGCGGACAAGCAGGAAACTGTCCTTGAGCTCTAGACCAAAAATGTCCATCGAGGCTGTGGCTAGGAGGTATCCATGTGCAGTTCTTGCACGGGATCGCACACGTATGGGACCTCTGAGCTGCCAGCAAGTAACACTACACTTGGCAAAGCCCCTCCAGACCTGGCAGCTTGCTTTGTGGCTGGAACTAACCCAAATGCACTTGAACACTACCTAAGGGCTCAGAGTTTTTCTGTTTCCAGACATGGCTTTGCCCTGAATCTTCTGGGTGACCTCGGTCAAGCAAGTTCACTGCTCTGCAGGAACGATGCTGACCACCTTTATATAGCATTTTGCTATGTGCTGAGGACAAGCACACCCTAAGGACTGAATATTGCTGTGTGGAACAGCACATGGTTGGTGTAACTACAGTGTTCCAAGCCAAAGCTTACTGAAATACATGGGAGCTTTGCATTGACTTCTGTCGTTTTTGGATCAGATGTTAAAAGCTGTAAAATTTTTTTGGCTTTCTGACATGCCCAGCGTGAATTTACCAGCACGGTCAGAGCTGGATGCAGCCATGCTTTTCTGTTACAGGTAGTTTATCTTCCTTTTTCTTGGCTCTTTTTTTTAATAAATGTAACCTTTTCTCCTATGGCTCAGGCATTGTGTTGAACCACCCCGACAAATGTTCTCAGGTTTTTAAAATATTCGGTATTAAAGAGATCAGGCCAGATGTGTTCTGCTGCCTTCATCACTCTAGGTTGTGTATTCTGTGTTGAAATGATTATTGTCATCACCCAGTGAAAGGCAGCTGATGAAAGACTCTCTCTCCCTCTGATGAGCTATCCATCCGCCCATGCCCGGTGCAGAGTGCACAGGTTTTGTTTTTGAATGATATATTGCGGTGTCAAAGTGGCTTATGTGCTGCTTAAACTTACGCTGGTGAATGATAGAGAGTATGTATTAAACAATCTCATTGCAACGGGAGCTGTATTTTCTCCTTTCCAGCTTTGGGAGTGCCACAGCAAACCCCCTGGCTGCCAGCCCGGCAGGGACTCCTGGAGCCGGGTGGCTGGGTACGTCTGTGTCCACACTTGGGTGTTCACACTGGGCATTTTTAAAGAAATGCAATTGGAAACCAACCATTTTAAAGTCTTTCTAGAAGACACGACTGTTCTTTCTGCCCACCCTATTCTGTTGATGAAGGAAACTGTTTTACATAAGACATTTTGAAATGTTTTGGGTTTGGATGTACTACCCCTAAAACCTTTTCTGTTCTCAAGTGGTATAATCTTTGTTTTCTCCCTTCTGCCCCTTTTACTCCACTTTATTCCTCTTGTTTTCAATCCTTTGCAAAGCTCAGCAAAAATAGCTAAGAAGGGATAAGAAGATGGGGAAGCTGTAATGTTTCCATTTTGGGTCTATTGACAGTCTCCCAACCCCTCTCCAAAGGAAGCATTTGATGAGCAAAACATTTTAAAAACACCACTTCGCCTTGAAAAACGTTTGGAATGGAAAATTGAGTTCTTGAAGCCTTCCACGCTTCCACAGTCCTTCAGTGCATCTGGTAAATTCCAGCAATGCTGAGCAAAGCCTGTAATACGAGTAAGACCTTTCCAAACAACTGAGAATAATTACAAAACCCAAGACATAGACATTTTCTGCGTGTAGTGACAAAATCAAATACTTAACCAAAAATAATGTAATGAAAAGTCTAGGTCACAAAATGGAGTACTGCAGCCTGGAAAAATAGTTTTCTGACCTTCTGGATTTCCTCTATTAGAGGACTACTGTGCAGTGAGCAAACCCTATTTCTTACAACAAAGAAATTTAGCAATCTGGGAGGCTATGTCACCTTGCTGGCAGAAACACTGAGCGGCAATACTGCTGAAAGTCAACACTAATAGCTGACACCAAATTAAACTGCCAGAGTTTGTGTGATGTAGTTCTGTCACCCTTTGACACATTTGATGTGAATTCAGAGGCTTCTGCCGTAAACTCATCAGCAGAGCTCATGACGCATCATCTTTACATATCTGTCTATCCACATTTGTCAGCAACCCACGCACCTCAAATGACTCCAGCGATTGGGATACAGATTGCTCTGCCTTCACGTACAGTAAATAGAGTGTTTTAACACTTGTGATACCCTCAGCTCTAGCTTTTAACTGACGAAGTCTTGTTAGCTGCACTTCAGCCTTCCTGCGTCCACGTTGAACGTGGTGATTGATGAAGGCTGATTATGGCAGCGGGGTGGCCCATCCCTTCTTAACCTGTGGCTCAAATCCTCTCCAGTTTGCCCATGCAGAAGAGCAGCAGGCACACTCCTAAGTGTCTTCATGAAGTGCCTGATTGAAAGGCCACAGCCAATTAGGCTGAGCTGAAACGGACACTTGCAGGATGCCTTTGCCTCTCAATTCCCCGCGCGGTGCCTGCAGAGAGCAGGCACTAAACAAGCTCAGATAGCCCTCACATCCGCTTGCACGCACCCAGCAGCTCTCAAACCCAGGGGCTGGTGTTTCAGCCTGGGAAACACGGCAGGGTGGCTGCGCCCTCACTTCACAGCCCTGAACGAGGAACAGCCCCAGCCAGCGCCAGGGGTCAGATCCTGATGCAGCAAAGGGGACTCACAAATGGAAGTCACTCTGCTGAGGCAGTTGTTCACCGGTGACAAATATAGAATCTTCCCCCAAAATAACACAGCATTTCAAAAGACAAACAGCTCCCCCCACCTTTTCTCCCTGAGCAATCTGAAAGGGATTGCTAATATTTTTTTTTTTCTCTAAGCCAGTCAGTGTTACTGTAGTTTCAGATTGATGCCTTTTGGTTATCAGCTCCTAATTTTCCTGTTAATTTTGGACTTACTGAAGTAATGAAAGGAGGTCTCCTCAGATGACAGCAAATCCCTGCTGGGGTGTGTGTGAGTGCTGGAGTTGCTGCGATGCTCTGAGCAATGCTGAAGAGAGGCTCCACAGATCTGCACCACACTTGTGTCACCCCTATGGACCAGAAAGGAAAAGGGCCTGTACTTTCTTTTTATGTCTCCACAGTATTTAACATACTTGTTAGCTTCAGTAGCATCTTACTTGCCACATACTGCCCTAGAACATTTAATATCTTGAGTCTTTTTCTTCCGCTGACTAGCTTTGCTATCAGTGTAAATTACTATGGTGAGAAAGCTGCATTTAGATGCACAGGAGGAACAATCAGAACAAGAACAATAAATCAGATTTTTTTTTATCAGTCTATTTTATAAGCCTGTTTTAACACATGGTTTAAAATGCTAGTCTCATAAGGTAGCATGCATCAAATCATATTTATTCAAGTGTGAGCTATAACAGAATGGGAATAGAAACATGATGTGCTACAAGAAAAGCCACTCTATTTTCGCCCTGAATCTCCAAATCTTCTGCTTATATAATACCGGCATAAAAACATTGCATAGTGCCCCATGTTCCATGAACCCTTTGCATCACTAGAACTATCTCCAAAAAATGGTAATAGAGGATTTCCACCTGTGGAAGACGACTGTGAATCTTGTGCCAGGTCAGAGGATGGGGGAGAGCAGTTCAGACTGAACCAGGCAACATCTTTTTCCTATAAAGAATTAATGTGTGAATAATAAAACTTTCTGACAAAAACCAGGGAAAAAAGTTTCCTGATTTTTTTTTTACATTCGCTGGAAAACTTTGTGAAAATTCAGAAAAAAAAGTAAAAGCTTTAAAAATATTTCCTAGCAACTTCCATTGCCGCTTTGTGACCCACTCTGTCTGGAAACTGCTGCATAGTGCCACGCGGCTTGTGTGAAGGAAGCAGTTCGAGCTCTCAGACCCAGCACCTGAGATTTAATTTGACGTCTTAAACGTCATACGCTTGTCTTCTGGAAATGTCTTTCCTTGTTATAATTTATTTGAAGGTCCGCAAGAACCGAGTATATCATTAAAACACAGTTTGGAACAGGTACTCCTCTGCCCCACCCCGTGCAGAGCGGCTGCCGTAGTGGGTGCAGGAGGAACACCTGGGTGGCCGGGGAGAACCCCGGGTGGCCAGCTCGATGGAGCTGAGGGACACGCACCCGCAATCTGCATGCAGCCTCCAGCCCACTGCGTCTTGAGGCATCTGAGGCTCACTCCATGCACAAAGGGGATTGTAATGGACATGCTGACAGCTCTTAATAATTATGATGCTTCTAGACATCTCTGTAATTACTGTAGAGAGGCTTCTGGCATGCAAACAGTATTAGGGTACATCTTGTGCCTGACTTGTTTTATCTGTCTGTGTGGCAAAGCTCCTGAGGACAGGAAACCATAGTTTCTCCTTGTCTTTTTAAAACACTAGTTGCTCTCTCAGCAGTTACAGTTACTAACGACAGTGACAATTGGGCTAATTCAATGCTTATTTCGATTTCCAGAATTCCTGTTAACAGACTGCAGAGTCAAGATGCCCAGTGCAAGGTGCCCAATGGGCTAAAGCTTTTTCTGCAGTGTTCTAAGGAGGAGAAACATGAAGCCTGCACCTACAGGAGCTATTTATAAGCGCACCTGACTTTGGCTTTCGTATCATGCCATCGCTGGGACCAGGGCTCTTTGTCCTTTCTTGCACCCTCCTGGATGGCAGCAGGGAAGGAATATTCCCCATCTGCAAAGGGGCTTGTCCCACTCTCCTGTATTTGGCACTTTCTGAAGTAAAGAACAACATAAGGCTTATGAGTACATTTTATGGCACTCTTGGTCAGGTGAAGGTTTAAATTAGGCGAGTTAAAATGGATCATGAGATGCAAAGCAGCCGTCTCTGATATTATCTGGACTAGGGCCCGTACACGGCAGCATTTCTGCAACTGCACTGCTTGTATGAGGGATAATTACCTGGAGATAATGCTACATGACAAGCAAAAATAGAGCAACTAAGCAACAGTCCCCTGCCTCCTCTTGAACCTCACCTCCAAACGCTGAAACCATCGGTACAGTAAAGGGTACAACTTGTGTAAAGCAGGCGGTGGTGACCAGGGAAGTGATGGGGCCCAGGGAGGTGTTTTCCACATAGCCTACAGCTCTCAGTGTGCATTTTCTTCTCCTTGGATGCAGTCTCCAATCCAAGCTGCATTAGCCCAGTAACACATCTCACACTGCTGGGGTCCCACCAACCCCTGAAATAACCAAATTTAGCCCGGTGCCCAGTTGGGAGCAGTTGGGTTGTGTGCATGACAGATGGAGGGCTTCACAGCCCCATCAGAGAAGTATTTAAACTAAGTTATTTAAATAAGTTCTCTGGATAATTAGATATTGTAGCACCCTCTTCTGGCTCTCTGCATTCCCTGGGTTGTGACCATCTCTCCCCTTTGAGACCATTTGGCTCACACGGATTTGCTGGTTACGGTTTCGAAGCTACATCAGTCCCAGTCCTCTTTCTATAAGCTCGTGGCTTTCTAGGAGAACTGCTCCTCAAACTCATATTTCCCCCACTGAGTCCCTTCACAATTAACCTTTTCGTGCAACCTTTTTAGAGCAAAACCCCTTTTCTTATTTTTTTAGTTGGTGATCATGGAAAAAAACCCTGACTTTGCAGATTTTATATGGTTCTGACTGTACCACTACAGGGAGGGTTACTGCAAACCCATGAAATCAGAAACAGGGATCCTGTGCGAGGAGCAGGGACTGCCACAGCTTGTGGTGGCTCGAGGGACGCGGTGGTCTTGGGGAGCAGCAGAGTGGGGAAGGCCCCCTCCATCCTCAGTGCTGCCGCTAAGGCAGCTGGGGGCCTTCGCACATGTTTTGGGGGGTCCTGCTTCCCCTCCAATGTCCTCACTGTGAACCCAGAAACAGGCAATTATAACTCATAATGTGGGTGTGCAAAATTCCTTCTAAGAGCTAATTAACTGTGAGAACTAATATTTCTGTTTTAGGGTCCACAAATGTCATTATACCATTATAAAATAAACTCTTGAAAAATAATTCACTTTTAAAATAATACATTGCTTTCCTTTTATCCAATAGGTTAAAGTACTTTGTTCCTTCGTACCAGCTTTAAATTTTTCATGTCAGGGTGAAAAGCAATTTTTTAATTATAATTTTAATGCATCTGACCATATTTCGTAATGATACATTTTGAACCCAACTTGTAAAGGTGTCAGAAGAAAATATGACTATTCCATAGAAATATCTGAACCATAAGAACACAGTTGAAATAACATAGTGCTTTTAAAAGTGCCAATTATTTATTTTAACTGTGATATTACATCTGTCATTAGCACCACGTGAAATATTTGATGTGTTATTAGGAAAGTTTCAAATTCACCGGTTTCAATGCTCGCAGAATTTGCAGGAACAAAAGGTGCGAGGTTATGGCCCCTCCGAAGCACCCCCCCCCAGCCCTGTGCTGCCCCATGTCCTTTGCTGTATTCCCCTCAGGGCACCGGGCAGGTCAAACAATGTGTAGGCAGAAAGGGGATTATCTTCACTTTGCAGGCTTGGCAGATGAAGAGCGGGAATCATCACCGCGTCCTGCCAGCAGCCAGCCAGGAGCGGGGCTGGGAGGTGCAGGAGGAAGATGCTCTCAGCACCCAAGGCAGCTTGCACAGGGGCATCGTGGCCTCCCTGGGACTCGCAAAGCAGCTGTTTCCCCGGGTGCTGCTGCTGTGCGTTGGTGCGCTCTGAGCCCGACAAGGTCACAGACCTCCTCCCCGGGCCTTGGGTTCACGGGCTGTCGTTTTTAGTGCTGAGATTGCGTGTGGGCAGGGAACGCGGCAGCAGGCTCGGCTGTTGCTGAGGTCTTTTCCAAAGACCACCGAGGGGACTGGCTGCTCTGCAGCATTGCGCCTGCCTCGCATGATCGCAGGCTGCAGGTCGGGTTGCCTACGTGGAGCTGGGAACACTTGGCAAATGTTACCTGTACTAAACTCTGCTGATTTTTTGAGGCTGCAGCTTCATTTTTTCTGTCCTGGCCTCATTTCCGTAGGGTGACCCATGTCTCTCCTCGCTCTCCCTTTGCAAAGGCAGCAAAACTGTTGGAACTTTTTTTTTCCATTTTGGCTGCCTGGCTCAAGCTATGGGGCTTTAAAAAACCCCTAAATCACAGCATACTCATAGATCAGTGATAGGAGTACTGCTGCTCTGACAGCAACAGCAGATCACAGTGAGCGCACCAAGGGGACACTCATGCAGCACCCACGAAAAATGTACTCCTAGTAGGGGGATGCTCTGAGGCTGTGAATGAAAATAAAACTTCAACTCTCCTGAGTACGGAGTCAGTGGGAAACACTGCCTAGATGCTCGGCAGTCAGACAGGAAAATGAGTGCCTCTTGGAGAGCAAAAGAGGAGAGGACAAGGATGGCGTACAATAAGGTTTTGATCAGCACAAGCAAAACATTATCAGTAGCTTCTTCCGCTATGGGAAAAAGAGGATTGCAGAGAATATTACAGATTTAGATCTTCCTTTGTTATTTATACCGTGATACCTGGACTTACCTCAACCCTAAGCTAAATCAGAAGTTTCTGGTACTTTGTATTTCCTTAGCGCTTTCTCTGTCCAGCTCCTCAAGGCTCTTAAAAACATCTCTTTGAAGTAGGACATGGAGGCAGTGCTTACTCAGACCTTTGGCTCGGTACTGATGCTCACGAAGCACAAGTCACTCATCAGCCCTGTTTGGTGACTGCTTTTTGGCATATCATGCTGATTACTCAGTATAGCTTATACACCTCATATGCCTAATCAGGGTGCTCTACCCACCTGCCTCCCTCAAGAGCATTTGGTGCAGACCCATTTTGGCATTTCTGCCTCAAATTTTCTGCTCCGCCCTTATACCCCTCAGTATACCTACCTCCCTGTTGGGTGTGTGAGCCCCACAAGCCAGTGCTGGAGGAGCACAGCGGAGCAGGAGGCTGCCACATTAATAAAGCAGCAACAGCCTCCAGAAGCATGATACTTTCTCCCTTTCAGACAAACATCTCTTTCCCCATTTATGATGGACCAAAGGTCGAAGATAGCTGCTCTACCACTTCCACGGCTCTGCTGAAATTTTATGCCCTGGAATTGCTGTCAAGTTTAATGTTCTCATTTTATATAATGAAATAGCAATTGTTCCAGCTCTGCAGCCTGAATGAATTCACACTGAAAAAGATTGAAAATTTTAGGCGAAATTCCACAAACTGCTCAGACCTTCAGCCAGTGGTCTTTTACCTTGGATTAAAAGCAGAGATAAGCAGTATTTACTTGGAAAACTGAGCACCAGACATACCTGGAGAATTCTTTCTGAACCTAATATCAATGCATTTGAGAGGAAACCATCAGAATATTTACCCTTTTGTACAGCTTCATCGACCTTTTCTTACAACCTCTTGTTAGCTTTTCCCTTTACAGGTTTTTGGTATAGATCCTTGGTTATAAGTCTACGGTTCTCTGACATGTTATTGCTTTGTAGAAGGGAAGGTATTTTTGTTTTACACTTTAAAAATACAAAAACTCAAAATAATTGCCTCTTCAGTAGTATTTTTACATAAGCATGATAAAACTCCCATTGACTTTGATGGGTACAAAAACCATGGTTGAACTTTAAGGAGAAAACATTATTATGCCATAAAGGTGACAGCCTGATGTTCACAGAACCTTCAAATACGGTAGAGCCAGTGGGTTACCTAAATGCCAAACACACATCCCTTACGGTAACGAGTCACAACTCAGGGCTGCCTGGAGGTGCCTCTGAAACACCTGCGGAAAATTTCCAGCACTTATAAAGTAAAACAAGAGCTGCTGAGTTACTCCAGAGGTTTTTCGCATGGTTCATTTTATAATTGCTGTGAACAACCCCAGGGGAGCCCTGCTCTTCACCCTGGTGGGGGAAGGAGCACCCTAAGGTCTAACTACATTTGCAGATCTTGACACTTTTCTTCATTCCCCTCCCGGCAACTGGAAACTCAGCTAAGTCTAAAGGCACAAGGTGTAGCTGTGATGCTGAAGCAGAGCTGACGCACAGAAAATGCAGAGCCCCACAGTTACCTTTGGTCCCTCTGAATTTACTTGCATGTCCACAGCAGTGCTAGGGGTCACAGGTTCACCGCTGTGGCACCAAACCCACTGCAGAGCTGTGCCTAAGCCTGTCCCTGGGGTGTCAAAGTAGCTTATGCTGCACTAGGAAGAGAGGAAGAAAAATGTCTCCGTGACTAGTAAGTCTAAAATCTGTATTATTGTCAAAGAAACAATAGCGGGATCAGCTGCTGCTGCTGCCCAGGAGCGGAGCAGCGTCATTAGCGGCGCAGGGCAGGGTACCTCCGGGGGAGGCAGCGCTGCCGCCGGCACCGTGTCCCTTCCCTGCAGCCTTGGGAGGCAGCGGCAACAGCAGCCGAGCTTCTGGGGCAGAGGCACGGGAGAAACCATCCAGTGGGAAATGCTTTTCCTTCTCCAAAGGACACCACGAACAAACTCATCACCAGTCACTCTGGAAAACACAGTGGTCCGTGGTGCTCCTCTAGCTCTTATTTAGCTGGCAATTTGCCTTATGCTTTTCAGAAGGCTGTTAGTGGCCATATTTCCAAGTGGCCCCATGCTGCTGATTGCTGCTGCCGTGCTTCAGACATGTTTGAAATGTCCTTATTTGAATTATGACTCGCAACAGCTGTATTTAAAATCATATACTTCACGTTCACTTTCCACAATCAATATTGTTAACAGGGATAAAGCTATGGAGGGATGACAGAAAGCATTTACTCGTTTCTCTCTGTGCAGTCTTCCCCACCTCTCCATTACCACATCCCTGATCTCACTCACCCACCACTGAGGGATGTGTCTCATTGCTGGACGTGGGCAGTGTGTCGGTGCTGCCTCCGGCAGCAGGAGCACAGCAGCAACAGGAGGCACTGGCAGCGATGCTCTCAAAGCAGCTGGGAGAGGTGTTCCCAAGGGACCAGGGACTTCCCCTTGCACGCTGCCCCTGGCCATGTGCCCTCACACATCCTCTTACATCTTGTAGGAGGGCTCGCCAACAAGCACCACCAACCTTCTTGTGCCTCTGGGCACTGCTGTGGGGGGCCGAGGCTCACCCACAGAGGGGTGCTGCTCACTGTGCTGATGTTTGGTGCCACCTCCTCTGCCATGTGCCAGGGAACCACTCTGCCCACAGCACATCTGGCTGCGCCAGCCTGTACAACTACGCTGTGTAAAGCCCATGCGAGTCCTTCCCAGATATTCTGGTAACGATTTTAAGTCCAGACTTACCTCATGTAAACTGGTGCAGCTCCATCAAGTCAATGGAGTGATGTTGTATAGTAGCTTCACTTGTTAGCTTTCATAATTGAATATACAACTCTTCCAGTTTCAGGTAACGGACACCTCTATTTCCACATTGGCAAGGGGTTGATTTATTCCAATAAATATTGACCTGCTGTGATGAAGCATTCTTATTATCAGGATGCACTGGTATAGCACAGATATATTGATAGGTTTTCAGCTCAATGTTGTATAAAAATTTTACAATGACATATTTTGAACTTAGGCTGACAGGGTGCTGAAAATATTTCTGCTGGTGAGGAAGCTGTGAGCTCACTTGATTATCTCTGACATGGCAAGGGCTGGGAGGATGACCAAAGATTCACTGGAGTTTCGGGCTGTTATCAGTTGTTTTGCATGTACAAGACCAAACATGGGTCAGGAGTCTGTTTGCAGTGGGGACCCACTTTCAAAATTTGCCCCATAAATCATCCCCCATTCTATCCATAGACAAATAATGACTTACTGAAGCCTAAAATTCTCACACCAATTTGTACAGAAAGGTTGCTTTATTTGCTTTTAAAAAAAATAAATATTTGCATTTTGCTCCTCCCAAGGGCTGCGTTGTGGAGCCGAGGACCCACACCTTCTGCCCAGGAGCAGTCTGATATTTCAGTTCCAAAGCACGTTCCTAAGATAGCCTTCTCCCCCTTGTATTTGTGAAATAAAATCCATGAAGTTGCAGTGTAAAAGCACCCTGAGATGACAAGCAGAATGGTATGTAGAGTAAAATATAGGACCTAAATTGTTTTAAGCTTTTTTTTTTGTTTTTTTCCTGAGAGCAAGATACATTTCTTTTTCTTAAAATGACCAGCTAAGCTACCAACCCCCTTACTGAGCAGGGGCAATTTCACAAGAGTCACCAGCCTGGGCAAGGCATCGGTGAGAACCTCTGGCTCTGTCTGTCCCACTACGCAAGTGCACTAAGTACTGGAGGAGGAAGACCCTATTTTTAAATCGCTATAATGGGTGAATTTTAGCCGCTCATTGGCGAAAGGCAATTCTCTAATCCCAGAAGAACCAGTATCATTTGAGCTGTCAGCAACTGGCAGACGGGATGGATTGTGCCTCCGGCTGTCAGGCAACGCAGCAAACCTTGCAGTGGACTTTCCTCCGTGATGGCACGTTGGCATGCAGGATTCCCAAACTTTTCTGAACTTGTTTGGTTTATCTTGACTAATAAGTTCAAGTATTTGTAAAGCTGAGGCCTGTCATTAAGGAGGCGATAAGCCATAATTTGTAATAAAAGAGCTACCTTTTCCAATTGTCTTCAGCTGAAGCGGAGAGTCCCCGTAATGATTTATTGCCTTACTGCCAGGCTCTTGATAAGTGGACACCAAATGGCTCCTCATTACTCAAAAGCTCCTCTGATTTCTTGAACCAAAGTCCTTTCCAAGCTCTACTTAGTCCACTTTCCTTCCGAAGAAAATGAATCAAGGCCCTTCTCTCAGTAGCCTATAAACTATTTTAGCATAAAAAATATCATAAATGAGAAAGGAGAAAATCTTGTTTGCTAAAGGGCTGCTGGATGAACTGCCTCTTGCCCTTTTGATAGCATCTTTGAAATGGAAATGGCCAGCTGCCTGACCTTCTGTTCAATGACCCTTTTTGTACAAAGTCAAATTGCAGTGGCTTCACAGCAGCAATTCACCTATGGACATAAACTAGATTTCAGGGGGGTATGGAAGAGGAGGCTTCTATCTGCAGTTTCTTTAGGATATTTTTTCCATGTTAGTATTTCCCACATGTGCATCAAGAATCAAGCTTACAAAATAAATTACTGTTCATAAAAGGAATTGTGAATTTTACTTCAGTAGCTTGCATCTCTACTGTTTTACATTATGGATGTAACAAGCCTTCTTTAAAAATCATTAATCAAAAAGATTTAGTATGTGAACAGTGCTACACGCAATTTTGAAAAAATTCTATAATCAGTTATTGCATTGTGGCATTAATTATTTAACTCATTTTATTAGAACTCAAGGAAAAAATATAATTCTAAGCAGGATGAAAGATCAGTAAAAACAAAAGAAGAGAAGAAATGTAACATTTTTAAGTGTGTTGAGACTTAGGTGCCCAAATTTAGAAATTGGCTGCCCATGTGAGATGTCTAAGTACTGCAAAAACCGGCTTCCCCGTCCAATTTATGCCCTTGCAGCTTAGTTTATCCTGTGATACAATTGCTTTTTAAGAGCAGCCACTCTTTGTTAAATGCATTTGCCAAATTCAACCCCAGCCTTCCAGCTGGGGTAAGTCACTCGTGCTCTACTTTACCAGCCAAGAGGCTGTCCAAGGAGATTTCCCAGATATTCATAGAAACATCAGACTCAGGGTGCTTGTTGGCAGGAGCCAGGGCTAGCGTGGGGCACGGCAGGGTTTCCCCGACTGGAAATCCAGTCCTTTGCCTTGCACTACCATCACGGCGACTCATCCTTTTATCTTTCAGCTCCACGTCTGCCTCTCTGCCAACTGCCAAACATCGTCCGGCCAAAAAAAAAGAAAGAGAGGGATGTGTTTTTTTAAGCAGCACATTTAGCAGTATTTCAACTTAGTCTAAGATTATGCCTGGATCACGTAAGCATAAGTGATCACTCATAGCTGTCAAAAAAATTAGACCCTTAAGGTAGGTTAGTACATTTTCTGATTAAAGAGCAGCCCCGATTGTTGTTTTACAGCTAACAGCTGGTATGTTAAAGCTAAAATCTGAGTGTCAATTAATTCTGTATCAGATCAGCTGAGAAAGACAACTGTGCACAAGCATATGGTCATTGCAGGAATAAGGCTGCTGAAAGCTGAGCGTGTTTGATGGTTTCAGCCTGTCGCTCTTCCCTTATGATATTGTAAATGAGGCTAAAACAGTTTAATTTGTGTAACTGGCAGTCAGAAAGAGTGTTTAATTGAGGGAGAGGGGAGGGCTGGCAGCACTGGCAGGTTCTCCCGTGGTTGCTTGACGTGCAGCAGATTGTGCCCAGTGGCAAAGTGCCCAGTCTTGTAGCACACACAAAACCAGTTCATAATTACACCATAATTCAATCTGAAGTCCTGTTTCCAATAAATCCCTCATGAAATTAGTATTCTACCTGGCGGCAGCCCTGGCAGCCACTGGCCCTGCCACCCCGGGACGCGGCAGCCTGGGTGAGAGCCCATCACTCTTGGTGAGAACATGGTGGTGGCTGAGGGGAAAGGCCACGGGCTGGGACCCCGATGTGCTGCCATTGTGCCCTGTCCTCCTGCTCTCTGGCGGTAGGTAGACATGGCTTTCCTGTTCGGAAGTTTTCTAGTTGATTAGTTACAATGCAACTTTAAAGGAGAAGGAAAACAACGAGCAAAATGAGTAGAGAAAGTACAGAGTAAGAGATGGCCCTCCTTCTGTTCCTGCTGGCATAGGTCAAGCCAGGAGAACTTTCAAGGTGTATTCTTGGGCCCTCAAGTTCAAAGGAGCATCTGTGCATTTGCTTAAGTTTAAAGCACATGCTTATGTCCATTCCTACACAACAGCGCTCTCGAATCATGTGAAAACTCTGTCAAATCCAACAAAATAAATTTTTATATAATGTTTTGTAAAAACTGTCAAAGGTTTGATGCAAAAAGAGGTTTAGCTGAAATTCAGATTCCTAATTTCAGAAATACCATCCTCAGAATTACCATATTTTACCATGTTTTGATTTCTGAGGTGCTTAAACTTCATTTTCAAAATTAAATTTCAAGTGGCCACAGCTCCATGCTGCCAGAAGCTCCTCTGGCTCGGGGGCAGCCTCAGTGGGTCAGCACCTTTTGGGGTCCAAGAAGGGGATGCTCTTCTACCTGCTGTGCTTTCCATCATACCCCCCGGCCTCGCCTGTGCTGTCTGGTCTCTCCTTTCTTTTCACACAGCCAGGGGAAGAGGTGCTGCCTCTCTTTTCCAGAGAAACCCTGTGGTTAAGGCAGAGGGAGACCTGGGTTTCTCCTCTTCTGCCTGAGAG
The DNA here is from genome assembly GCA_013397275.1 of Burhinus bistriatus. Classification (NCBI taxonomy): domain Eukaryota; kingdom Metazoa; phylum Chordata; class Aves; order Charadriiformes; family Burhinidae; genus Burhinus; species Burhinus bistriatus. The sequence goes on from VYXH01008871.1 coordinate 38,794, forward strand.
GCTTCTGTACAGGGGCGTCGTGGCTACTGAACTGTACTCTTCTAGGGGAAAAGCTCGTGGGGAGGCCAGGAGAGAAATTGCTCTTCACCCCTCCTGTTGAGAAATGCAATTTGGAAGGGTCCCTGGAGGCAGTGAGAGCAGCCACGAGCACGACCATCTCGCTGAGAGAGTAAGGCGCTCACCTAGGAGGCAGGATGGGCCCTGCTGGCCATGCACTTCATCCAAGGACTGATGTAATTAAAAAAGACACAAGCAAATAGTCATCTGATGTTATTTCTTGTATAAAAGCATCTGAAACACAACTGACAGAGAAGAAAGTGTCTTTTCAAGTCCCATATGTGAAGGACTCTAAAATGGCCAAGAAGTATTTCACAGATGTTTAGAGGAAAATAAAAATCCCTCTCTGAGCTGAGAACAAAGATGAAATATTTAGACCAAAGGTTAGTGTCCTCCCATATATATACAAACCTCCCAGGTCACTGGCTGTTAAGATAAAAATGTTTCCTCTACAGTGAAGTCCCACAAAGCTGTAGCACTGATGCACTTACAGGAGAAACAGGAAAAGGGAGTAGACATGTTTCTGAATGAAGCTGAAATACAAACTTGGAGATATGTGAAGAGCAGAGTGTGAACCCAGGCTCGGGTGCACATGCACGGCTTGGCCAGCCCAGGGTGGCCAAGGCAGGGAGAGGTGCTGGCCCCCGGGGACAGGCAGGCAGGGGACCTGCTGCCCCTCCACAGCCCCGCACGGCCACGCACCTCCCATGAGGCTTCTCCCAAGCCAGGTGGGAGGAGAAATTTCAAAGCAGAAACTCTGCCACAGAGTAAGGCTGGCCCTGGTGCGCAGCTCCTGGGGAGCTGAGGAGCTGTGCGTCCATCGCTCCAAACTGAGAATTTTTAGAAACTTTTCCAGAGAAAAAGGAGTGATTTTTTTTCCCTGTCTGGAGCTTGTCCCAATCACCACTGCATGCGAGCAGCTCCCAAGGAATTGCCCAGCACCCCACCTATGTGTCCCAGACACCCCTGCAGCCATCCTCACAAACCAGCATCGAAGGACAGGCTTGCCAGGAGGTACCAGTCATTACCTCCATAGCTACAAAGGAAAATGCTTCTGCTTCCTTTCCATCCATACTGTCCCAGCAAACATAAGGCTAAAATAACCATGCCAGTGCCTTGTTTGAAATGAAAATGGCAGCACTTTTTCATCGGGAAGGTCTTTTATCATCTCCCTTTTCACCAGTGGCACCGTGACAGTGAAAATCAGTTAATGCAATCCTCACAAATCAGCACTAACCCCACAGATGCTGGGAACCTTTGACAGAAGAGTTTCGTACCCTGGAGGAAGTTACCTAATTCCTAAAGGTCTTCACAAGTTCAGCACTCCCTGTTGTTTCTGCACAGTAGCGGTGCAGGATTAGGGGCACGACAGACACCACCGCAGATAGAAGTGCTGTGCTAATACCTCTCTGAAAATCATCTGTTGGCTTCGCTTAAAATCCAGGGCTCCCAGGTTAAGGAACAAACACTGTTGTACTCAGATTAAATATGTTTATCTCCCCAAAAGGAATAATTATGGAAACCCAGATTAATTCAATTATTTTACTTAAAATAACAAGCTGAATCCTGCAGTGCAGCTTAGCCAGACTAATGAGCACAACAGTGAGAATGAGCAGAGCACTAGCTAGGGGGAAGGAAAAAGTGGTTCAGAAACCAGTGTGAGAACATGCAAATAAAACACCTACCAGGTTTTATGCCTTGCCTTTATAATCATTGCCTATACTTTGAGGGATTCTGCAATGCACAGTTGTTTATGCACCCTTATTTTCTCCCAAACAGCTGATTGTTTATTTTTAATGACAGAAGTATCACGCAGACCATAGGATATGGATTGAAGATGCTGCTTCTGTATTTTTCTGCTTGTTGCTATTATTCCTGGGTTGTGAATATTTTAAAGCACATGTCAACTCTTTGCCTCTGAAAATCAATGGAAGTTTGGCCATTGACTTTAACGGAGCTGGATCAGATCTGAAGGTCTGTACCCCCCACCCCCTTTTTAAATAAGTGGCCATTTTATAGGATAATGGTCCTGGAGCGTATTGATTGGCCTCAGCTAGGCTGTACATTGCCCTCACTGGAAAATGCAAAACTGTAATGGGCTGAACACAATGGGGATGTGACTGACATGTGCCGAGGGCATTTTGGGGCTCAGGGCTGCATTCCACTTAGGGTGCTGCAGCGGTGGGAGGCATCACGGGGGACACCCGACAGGCCTGGCACGACCGCGCCACACGGAGCACAAACATCGATAAACCTGCATCTGCTCCGCAGGGACGGCGACCTCGATGAGATGGGCTTTGTGCTGGTCTGTGAGGACAGCACACAGGGCTGTGTGTTTCCCTGCCTGCGCCGGGGAGACAGTGCCCTGCACAAAATGCTGCAAGATGCAGCAAAATGGCAATATGGAAAAACATTGACATCATTTTGTCTTACTGCCTCCTATATCAGTAGTGTTGAACATTACTATGACTAAGGTAAGTATGGAGAAATCTGTGTGGTTATGCAGAGATGGTGTAAGCCCTAGAGAAGCGCTGATGAACATGTCAGCCATATGCCAGCCTCATCACCACCTTAATTCCGTCCCTGCCTTGTCTGCTGGCTGGTTATCCGTATTTGTTGCTCTGTGCAAAGAACATTCAAATCAGAACCACTGTCCTGGAAAAAAATCTTTCCAATATAACAACCGATGATGTGAGCCCACGTCAGCGGTAGCCTCTTATTGACCGGTGGGGGTTTTGGATCAGGCCCTCCCCCGTGGTCATTTCCAGAGGCAATTATCCTGATAGCTCCTGCTTTGCCTTCTGTCACGTACTGCGATTGCTCTGGGGCTGGCCGGGCTACCGCGCTCTCCTGGAAGCCATTTCCCTTCACTGAACTTTGATTGTGAGGAATAGGTTATTGTCCAGGGTTTGAAAAGCAGATCGTGCACGAACCTTGCCGGATTGAGGCGCTGGCTCTTTTCATAGTCAAAACCAAAACAAAACACAGTTTTCTCCCAATGGCGACATAAGTTGCAATGCAATCTACGCGTGCGTACCCATTCGTCTGAATATGGCAATACGCTGTGTGAGACTATCTGCTGAAAAACTTCATATACTGTCTACTGCTGCCAAGACTTAAGAGTCTGCACACACAGGAAATAAAATCTTAGTTTTGCAGAAATCAGAGGAACTTTACTTTTTTTTCTTTTTTTTAACCTGACTTCACCCCACTTAAAATAATGTTTTAGGTACAGTATTAATGAAAAGCTACTGTCATAAAAGCAGAGAACGTGGATGTCAGCCAGTGCAATAAAGGTAATGTAAAAATCATAGAAAGTTGATGTGTGACATGTACTAGCCCTATTACACAGGCTGTGCACGCACGTGCATGATATTCAGGACACCCTCTTATCAGGTTTAATTATATTAGTACCTGCTGCTCATCTATATCCTGTATAAAAGCAGCAAGGCAATCATTAGAAATAAGCATCGCAAGGTAAAGCAGAGACCGGAGCACAGCAGCGGCTTCTCTCTTGCGGTTTGATTTGACATGCTTGCACAAACACGTATAGGACAATTCTTTATTGTTTTATTTCAGGTAAAAAAAGACAAAAAAACCCTAAACCTGAACTAAATTGATCACATTTTTCCATAAAGGAAGAAGCTGATCTACATATAGCTACAAAGACAGAGGAGATTGTGTTAAAGGACTGTGAATCTAGACCTCTTTGTTGTGTTCGCAGGGATTTTCAGGGTGATTTAGTGTGGATTGATTTGCAGTTTATTCTGCAGCCATTGTTTGTAATGTGCTTTGCAAGCTCATGTACTCTGAACCTTAATTGTTCTAAATTAAACTATGGGGACCAGAGAGAACACATTTCAATCAGAATTACAAAATATTGCACCAAATTCCTTTGGGATACATAATCTCTCGCTATGTCTGCAGTGCTTGTATACATGAAGGAGGAGTGAGAAAGCATATTTAGGAAGACATTTTACTATAATTTAATTTACCCTTTTCCATTGGTAAAGCAAACAAGGACAGGGATATTGGCAGAAACAAGCAAGCGAAGTCTTTCTGAAGCTGCCTCACAGTGGTATTTTTCACACCCTGCTTAAGCAACTGCTTGTGCATAATTCTCTGTACAGGGCATAGCAGGTAGAAAAGTGCTGCCAGCAGTGAATGGCTGGGTACTGACTGGGATCACAATGACTTTGGCAGGGTATAGAAGGTAATAAAAGCTTACTTGGGCCAGCATGGGAGAAAGGAGCAATATAACTTGCATTGATTGGAGCAATTCTGGGTGAAAGAAGCTCAGATATCAGTAGAATTGGAGCACTTTTAAGCCAATATACCTTTAGTGAAAGAGCTCTGTAATATTTGCTTAAAAAATACCTTTGTCTATCCTTGCTAAGACTGACCTGGCTCCTGGAATGTTGGCAGCCAAGGAAAACTCTTTCTTTTTTGTTCTTTTTTTTTTTTCCGTCAGACAGTTGCTTCCCCAGCTGAAGTTCCTCCAAAGAACCATGGAGAGGTTTTTCTGATAAAGAAGTTATACATGAAGATATAATTTGGGAGGAAAACACTTAGTGAGGATGAGAAAGAGTGTGAGAATGCAGGAGGGGTGGCAAAAACTGGGAGGGATTTTGGGGAAGAGCAGGTGATGCCAGTGTAAAACCCATGGCCATGGGCAAATGAGGGCTCAGGACAGCTCTGCCACACAGAATCAAAGCTGCACAAAGCTCTTCTGTTCAGGGTACCAAAGCCCCGATAGAAGTTTCCTTTTCTACTCAGCACTAGACTGGGTTTAAATTTTAAAAGAATGTTATTTTTGGAGATTACCAGTGGAAAATTCTTTCCTGTCCCTGTCCCAGCAAGGCAGAGGGCGGCTGCTCCGGACCCCCCACGGGTACCTCAGCATCCTATGCCTGCAATGGGGTCATTGTAATTTTAGGCTATATTCTGCCTTGCTATATGGCTGATTTGAGCTGGGACCTCCCAGCAGTGGGGTATCTCAGCAGCTTTGGGGGCAGAAGCAATGTCAGGCTGCCAGTCTGCTCCAGGCTGCACTCCAAGGAGACCACCTGAGCCTCTCTGGGGTGGGCAGAGGGGGGAAGAAGGGTCTCCCCAACTCATGGGGCAGACGGTGTAAAAGCTCCTGAGATGGTCTCTGAACAGCAGTGAACTTTTGTGGCAGAAGTAAGGAAGGAGATGTGATGAAGGACAGAGACCAACAAGCCTTGGCCTCGACTGAGGGGTCAGGCGCTGTTTAAATGACCAGTCCTTGGAAGGCACCATGATTTTGGGATAGGAATTCAAGTCCTTTCCGAGCTCACAAGTATCAGTGCCTCTTCCTGTCACTTCCAGTCTAGAGAAATACGGATCAGTGGAACTGCAGCTCGACAAGCTCTGAAAAGTCACAAGTGATTTGTCAGAGCTTTTTCGCTGGGAGGTCACTACGTGCAAGAGCGTATTTAGGCACCGTATGTGTCCCTATTTATCGACTGCACCTGTGCTTCCATGCCGAGCCTGAAACAAACCCACTCATACTCAATTTAGCATAGCAGTCTGAATTAGTTAATTTTAGTCAGTCAGTGATTGTTATTGCTAAGATCCACCACTGTTCTGCATTGCACAGGCATTAAAATCAGTGTGAAGATTGACAGCCTTTTTCCGGAAAGAATAAAAGTATCTGCACATTCATGATGAATATAAACAGAAAGGTCAAGACTCAAAACCCAGCAGTCACCTATATAGTCTCCAAACAGTAGACTGTCTCATAAGGTCACAACTCATTTAAGCCCAGTGCTTCCTATGAATGCTCTGGCAGATGTACATAAGTGAATGGCTTATTTATCATCAAAGACTGAGCTCAAATATAACTTTATTGAAAACACTAAGATTTTACTCTTGTGTTTTAATTTAAACTACCAGATTAAATTCAATAGTATTAGAAGAATAGATTCAAATGTTCGGACTGAGATAATACTGACTGAATATACTGTTCTCAGTGCCTGTAATGACCTGACTGCCTCTTTATGTCAGTGGTTTTCAACCTCTTCAATGTTTACACATCTAAAATCTTCTGCTGGAGGTAGGGACCCTTATGCTGAAAATTTAAGCTAATTGACAATAGGTTTGCTGTCCTCGGTTATCTTTTATACTGCTCTCATTCATAGTCCTTGGACCACAGGTAAAAAAACACTGACTGAGGTATTTACACGGCCCTCCTTCCCACGGTACCTGAATACCCCAGTCACCATGGATTTATTTGTATTGCAATGATGTAAATTAGAAAAGTGCTATTTTTCTCATTCCACTTACCCAAGGAGCAGAGATATCGAGGGTAAGATTTTAAAATCAAACAAACAGAAATCAAAGATTAGCTGCCCAAATCCATCCTTATGAGCCTACTGAATGTAAAAAATCCAACACCTTTTGTTAGCAATATCCATGGGCAGGCCAGGATTCTCAGCCCCATTTGTCCTTTCCACCAGTGATTTGATCTACTGAATCCTTCACAGCCTTATTATTATTTGTTCAGTTTTGAGATTTGGTTTCTCAGCTTTTTGGAGTGCAAATGAAGACAGACAAGATGTGAATTGTAGGGGCAAGAATGAGGTAAGAGCAGTCATTTATAGCAGTAATAAGGTTAGCTCATCTAGAGATTTTAGGTTTGGTACTAACTGAAAAAATAAAACTATATTAAAATCTTTGCTTACAACCAAAGGCACCCTGTGCATCTCCCTAATTAGTCTTTGTGAGATCTCTATTGCAACAGTGTTCCAAAAATGTAAATTCATTTTTGTTACAACTGGCTTATTTAGAGGGAGGCATGAATACAGCCAACTGCACAGAGAGACCTGCTATGTGCCCTGCTGGTAACCAAATGAGAAGGTGATTTGGCGACTTAAACGAAAGGATTTCAGTGGGTCCAGCACAGCATATTTCCTATGTGAAAAAAACCCAGCGTCACACAACTGACAGCCTTGGCACAAAGGAAAAGGCTTGGTAGGCACAGACACAGATCTGCCCATTCTAAACGCTGCTGAAATCCCACTTCCAGAGGACATGCCTTGTGTTCAGAGTGCCAGTCCCACCCCCACTGCAAGATGCATAGGACAACACGGGAGTAAATAAAATATATGCTGATTACAGAACTGCTTCCTTTTCTTTCCTCTAGTGTTGCTATTAGGACAGAAAGCAAAAACTATTTTTGGGGAGAACAACTCAGCAGCTACAGCTTCTAAGTAAAGCTTATTATATTTGTACAGCAAAAATCAAAACAACGTTTTATTTGTCACTGCAGGGAGAAGAAGAAATATGATTCCTGTCTCCAGGCTCTGTAATGTCCTCTTCAGCTGTGCGTTTTGTCCAGTTCTGTCTTATCATGTCAGTGAACGGAGGGTTTCTGCTTCTTTCTTTCTTTCTTTCTTTCTTTCCCCCCATCTTTCTTTCTCTCTCTCTCTTTTTAATACCTCCCTGTTCTTGACCTGACCTCTTGCTCGTGTAACATCTCAGTTTTTAAATGGTCATTCACTATCACCATTTCTTTTGGGAAACACGTTTCTAAGCCTAAGCATACAAGATTATAGCAGATTTCTTAGCTTACTGTGTAGTGTGTTTCCCATGTGATAGCTTCTCCTCAGGAAAGCTATTCTTTCATGCAGCCATAGCACCAGCATTGATCAGTGGAAAAGTTCAAGGCAGCAACTCATCAAGCACAGCTTCAATACTAGATTCCAGACAAGGTCTGCAATAAATAAGACCAGTAACAAAGCATCATATTTCCTCCTTACACAGAAAACCAACAGTGACACAGTTCTAAATTTCAGAATATAAGGACAATTTCTTCTCTGCATTGGAGCAAGATGAAAGCTGGAAGTATACTCCCTTTTAATATAAACTATCTTTAAGTAATCATGAATTTTTAGGATGCTAGTCTTTGAAGTAGACTAACATATCATTCTAAATGCACAGGTTCTTACTGTATGAGATTTTTCAGTGCCTTCACTGAATAGGACTTTGCTGTCTGAACAGCATGATATTATTGAATATGAGTGTTTAGAATATATTATTCTGACCCCAGTGTTAGTTACTGCTTTTTATAAAATATAATAATGGTTCCAAGATTTCAATGTTAGCTAACAAAAAAGGAACAATCTAGTGCTGTAAGCAGATAGGAAAAAAATTCCAAATAGCAGTGCGATAAAAAAATATACACCCTATGAGGCCCTCACAGATTATTGCTATTGATTTCTTTCCTGGAGACGTGGAAATGTTACCAGATGGGGTGTTAGGCAGTAAGTGTGTGGGTGCAAACGCGGTTTATTGCTTGCTGTCTAGAAATCACTGAAAACCTTCACAATTCTGTTTGGCTGTGTCACATAAAAAGGTAAATTTTTTGCCCTACACCCGTCCTTACAAAAAGCTACATGACATGCTATAGCAATGAGCATACAGTAAATTTGTCTCTAAGGAAAAAAAGATCAACAAGGGAGTTAAACACACACAGATACATGCACACGCTTCCCAGGGACCATAAAATGCCTTGCACATATTTGAGTATTTGTCCTCATCTTGGTCATATCCTTGCACTACGTTGATTTAAATTCATCTGAAAGACTAAATTGATTTATTTCATGGTTTTTCTCTTTTACTTCTGCCTGGAACATTGGGCTCTGTCCTGTATTTTATGCTTATGGAAGTGCTAATAAGATTTGCTGTAGATTTCTAAAAGTCAGGTACTGGAGCTGGAGTATAATGCACAACTGTGTCTGACCCCCTCGGGGATGCACCCATTAAAAAAAAAAAGGCTGACCTTCTGTCACTTTCTTCCTCCTCCCTTTTAATGATTCCTTCTATATCCTTTTGAGAAGATCTTTACAGCCCTTTGACCCCTGTTAGAACAGGAAGACTTAAACAGCTAAAAGTACCCTCAATATCAGTGGTTGCCAACAGGAGCTCAAGAGGCTTTTTAGGAAATGCCAAAAGACAATAACCTACATTTTCAATGCATTTAGAGACGGGTCCACATTCAATATTGTATAATTCCCCTTTCGTTTGCTTTAGTGCAGCACGCGCTCACGCTGAGCTGAGGCCTGACAGTACAAACAGACATTCCCCCCAGCAGCAAAGGTGCTGGTTTGGCAGCAAACTCATTTTTAATGGCAGAGCAGCAAAGCTCTGCTAATTCTACATGTTATGTTACTTCTTATTCCGCCTTCAGAAAAATAGAACTATGTGCTTTGGAAGGATCAAGCGGCTCTGGCTTTGCTCTGGCAGCGATGCTCACCTGCACCAAAACTCCTGCCTTGCTGTTTCTTCAACGCTGTAAAATCCTCCATCACCCTGAAGCCCAGCACGTGCCGCTGCGCTCTGCGAAGAGAAGCGGCACAGCAGAAGCGGGTCATGCCAAGCTGAAACCAGCCTCTGCCTGTTCTCTGTGGATATTTCTCAGGTGGTGGGGAACAACCCGGCAATCTGTAGCTAAGCAGATCGGTGCTCACAGCTGGATAACAGCTTGTTACTGAGCTCAGGCATAGGCATGTGCATCCGGTGGGAGGAAGCCTATATGGGCCAGCTAAAACAACGCCGAGCTGAAACCAAGGGGTGAAAGTGCCTTTGCAAACAATTGCTTAAGGAGACTTGATCAGAGGATGCAAAGGAGGCTTTTCTTTATGCCTTTCAGCAATACTGTAGATTTTGCTCTCTTTCTGTGGAAGAGCAGCCTCTGACTCTGCTCTGAGCCTCTGCTCAGATCAAGACAAGCAGAAGGACTCATCTGAGCAGGGCAGCTGATGAAATGGCCAGAGCTGAGCTGGGGCTGGGGTGCTGAAAAGCAAAGAAATGATGGTGGAGTAAAAATTGCCTGTGAAGTTACATGGACTATTGCAATGGTGTCACGCAATCTCACGGATATCTCATGATGTGTGTCATCAAATAAAACATAAATAAAACACCAATTAAGCAGTGTGATGCAGCCATCATCTTTAAAATTCAGGGAATAGTGTTTTGGGATACCATATAATTTAACAGAAACTGAGGCAAATCCACCCAATCTCCCCGTACTTCATTGCATCTTATCTTCGGGGACACCAACCGTAAGAGAGGAGCTGGAGCTGTGCTAAAATCGACGTGACCAATCTCACTAAGCATTTGCAAAATGTTCCCTGATACAACCAAGCCCCTGGGCTGTCAACACATCCAAGAAAGAAAGTAAAACTTGAGGTAGACTGAGGAAATTAAGTGAACAACAGGGATGTGTAATAAAAAGGTATTTCAGGAAGGTCAATTAAACACAGATACTTAGGTTTCTTTTGGTATCTCCCAAGACTCCGGTTAATGTTCATTGCTTGCAGCACATACTAACTTTGATTGCTCAAGCAGTTTTCCGCTAAAGTGACTTAAAAGAATCTGTCTTGATACAAGCGTGCCTGCATACTGCAATGGAGTTCTGCCCCTTTTGCTGCTGAGAATGAAGATACTCTTTTAAGCATACAAAACAACTATCTATGGTCTGTTTGAGCAATTACAGTATGGAAACTGAACTGTCATGGGTGACCTTATTGGGTCATTTGTAGACCAGTAGGCTTGGAAAATTGATGAAACTCGTCTTCATGGTAGAGATTTCAAAGACAGTAACAAGGAGATCCCCATATGAGTGATGTTCAAGCCCTACAAAATGAATGGCTATGAATATAATTGGGCAATATCCCACATAAAGTGTGATCCTCCAAACAATGAGATATTTTATCTACAATTCACTCTGAAGAAAAGAGAGCCTTCTGTTTACATGTTTACATGACCTAGTGGACAATGCAATAAAACCCAGGTAGCCTTGGTGTCACACTGACAAAGGATGAAGTTTAGTCTAATATTTTCCATAGAAAACCCCCCATGGACTCAGAACATGCACATGGCAGAGCATCACTTCCTTCAGACTTCTGCAGACTCCATGGTGGTCACACAATAAATACAGATATAGAATAAATACAGATACAGAAGTTATCCTTGTTTCCCTTAAAAACATTAGCAAGTGAGATCAGGTATTTCCTCTTTTGTGAATCTGCAAATCTGGGGAAGAGTGGTAACTTTATCATTTCCAGTGAAAAAAGTAGTAGCCCCAAGAAAGCGAGGAGGAAAAAAAAAAAAAAGTAAAATTTTCCTGCAAGCTTCTTGCTGCAGATGAAAAATGGATCACAACACGGGTCTGATAAGTCTCATAGGCCAAAACAAAGCACAGCCGAGAGTCCCTGGTTCTTGCTTTGTCCTCTCCGAGGCGCCACGTCCCTTGGGGACCAATTGTGCAGCCCAGAGGCCTGTCATGGAGTCGGTTGGACTGTAACTCACAGCTGCTATTTTACAAACATTTATTTTTTGTTTGTTTTAATTTATTTCATACACACTCATGCGCACACGCGCGCACACACACATACATATATAAAAGCCTAGCTCTGCTTTTTTAAGAGGCCTGGAGTGCCCAGGCGTTTCATTGTTTTTCATGCATTAGCTTCAGAGGGCTTCAGGAGTAGAGGAGTATTTATTTAGGGATTAGATTGACAGAGTGCTCCCTACAAGTGCTCCGCATTCAGCTCTATTGAACTCAGTGCACTTACACTGTGGTCCTGATCCTGCAGAGCAAGGGGAACCACCTCCAGTGATGTTCTCAGTCCAGACGTTAAAGCTAAGAATATGTTTAAAGTGTTTGGGGACTGGAGCTCCAACCTCTAAATAACACATGAAAATAAATGTCCTATGATTCTCACCAGCTCCTGAAGCTGTAAATCTTTTAAGTTTATCATGAAATATTAAATAAGTAAAGCCAACACTACGGTCAAGAATGAATCTGACACTCAAGTCAGACCTTCTGCTGGCAGTCTTCATGGGGTGCATATTTACAGAAGCATTTAGAAATTATTTGTATTTAGGCATATTAAAAAGCACTTTTTACTCCAAAAAGGCAAAAATATTCCCTCAATTTGCATCAGTACTTAACTAACAAAGAACCACCAAACCTTAGATTTCTACTAAGTACATAAATCTTGTATATCAGACAGAATAGGCTTCACATTAGCAAAAAGCCCCCAGTAGCAGCAGTTAGTACTGTGTAATAGCAGTCGCTTGTTAATGAAATCCATCCTTCGAAGGAGTGATTTTAGAATTCTGCAATAGCCAATGAAAATTACATGCAAACATTATGGTCATTTGTTATCATTATAAATTGTGATAATGTCATGGCTGACTTACAAAGATGATGACCTGAAAGGCCATGACATTATGACATTACATTTTATCAATAATGAAAAATTGCTTCTTTTGCATGATTGTACCGGAGGTGAGCCAGGACCCCGGAATGCTGCTGGCTCATGCAGACCAGTCTCAGCGCTGGAGAGGAAACCAGATTGATAAAAAAGTATTGGGGGAAAACAAACAAACCAACTACAGCAAGGCTAGAGACAGGAGAATTTATTTACCTCACAGTATTTAATTTGAATTTCTGAAGGCCCGGATGATATATGTCTTGAAGACAGCACAGGGGAGATTCACCCAAAGCAAGGAGCTTACAATAGGCTCCTTCTAGCACTTGGATGGCACAGTGAAAGCCTTGGGGACCAATGAAGCCCTTAATAGAGGAGTTTAATGTTTTCAGTGGCATTAACTGACAATTCTGATTTGGTTGTTTTCTAATCCAGCCTCTCTCCGTTGCCTGGAGTGTCCCTCTGCCACGTACCTCAGACAATCAGCTTTAAGCTGGATCTTAGTGATACACAGTACCCTGGACTGTCTGCCAGGGAGAGGTGGGATGAATGGCCCGTTATGCAGGAAGGTCATTCAAAATAAAAATGGCTCAGCTATTACTACTGGCACAAGTGCTGTAAATTGACAGCTGCTCCAACAGCCGAAAAACCAGAGCCCTGCAGAACACGGAGTTCTGCCGTGCTCAAGACACATGATTTCTCCTAACTGTACAGAAACCCTAGCTCTCAGATGCCTGACCCTTGGTGGGTATTTACACCTGTAAGAATGTGTAAAGTCAAACCTCCAGCCTCACCTCTGCCAGGGTGCGGGAGAGCTGGACCCCCTGAGGAATCGCAGGAGGTGTGGTGACCTCTGTGTACTTTCCAGCACACCAGGAGCCCCAAACCACTTATGGGTATGGTCCTTTCTGCATGCTTCCCATGCAGCATTTCTTGCCTCCACTCCTGGAGCACAATATATATCTGAGAAGCATGATATGGAGTGCCTCTCCTCAGATACACCCGGCCTTGAGACTTAGTGCAAGGGGGACAGTGCTGTGCAGCCTCAGCACTGCCACGGTCTCTCTTTCAGGACCAGAGAACAAATTACTCTCACAGACAATCACTAAATTGCTAAAATCCAGCTCCTGCACTCCTGCCTGCTGTTGTTTCCCTGTAAGAGTGCTAAGTCCACAGCAGGATCTCCTACCAGCTGCCCCTCGGCCCCTGCCCCATGTCCCACCGTCGCCCGCCCCAGGCAAAGCCCTGAGCAAACAGATGGGCTTTGCCCTGTTCCTGGTGCTTATCCTACCCGCAACAAAGGCAGAGGCTGCACGCTCCTTGGTTTGAAGTGAATAGGGGCTATAACCTGAGTTTAGACCCAGCCCTAAATTCCTCAAGCCCCTGGAGCAACAGGGAGTGAGTGTTTAACAAGCAGGGCTCCCTGCCTCGCAGCATCCCCTCCGCCAGCCCCACCATGCCTACCCATGTGGGACACGGCTCTACTCTGCTCTGAGGTGGGTACATTAACGTCACAGAGATGCCTATGTGTAAAAATGCGTTCTCACTGTAATTGTTTTGAGAATATCAGCCAAAAAGCCATTGTGTATTTGTAGTAATATTTATGAGGACAGTTTTATGGTGAATATGAAAAGAAATGCCCATAACGATTCTCTTACATGCTACGATATGAAGATCAAAAAAGGAAACTTGATCATTTTACTTGCTGGTTTGCCAAGGCTGTAATGTTTCAAGCAGGTCTATGCAGTGATGGTTTCTCAGTAAATCAACATGTAGTGGGGGTTTTTTTGAGCTTGAAAAATATAACTTAAAAAAAAGTTGGAGGCACTGTGGTACTTTGCCTGTTCTCAGTTGCACTTACTCTCTCAGATGGCAGTAAAGAGGCAGATACTGTACTACACATATATACCACAGGCTGAAATCCCTAAAGAAAAGACTAGAAGAAATCTTTACATTTGGGGTGCAAAGTACATTTTGTTTTGTCTTTTATGCAGGTATTTCATGGAGGGAACGTAAAAGGAACGTATTTATTTGATTCCATTTCCTCACAGTAACGGCTTCTGTACATGTTCTCTTGATGCCACTGTTTCAAGCAATCCATGTGGAAATTCAAAGCAGTAGCACCTTATGTCTGAAAAATATTACAGAAACTCTGCCTTAATGCTAGTAGAAAGGATGGTGGCAGCAGTGCAAGACAGCTGCTTGCCAGCACATGGTGCAGGAGCCGAGAGAGAGAAAGGTTTGACCAGTTTTCACCTAAGAGGTTCACTTTTTGTGTGCATATGGGCTTCTGCTGGTGGTATGAAATCCCAGGGCATCTGCCAAGACGTATTGCTTAATGTTCTCTGCTTTTCAAAGGTTCAGTAAGCAAAAGGGGTTATCCTGGGCAAGCTGCTATGACCATGACAGGAGCAAAACACCTCTGTGTATAAATTTGAAACCTTTAACCTCCTACCTGTCAAATTTCAATATTTCTGGTCACAGTGTTAAATGCACTCTAGCATTTTTATTGAAAGAGTTTTCAGTGTATCAGGATGGAAAAATCAAAGTTTGCTTTTATATTTACACACTGTTAGTAAGTTGTTAAAAGAAGAATAAAACAAGGTGACTGCCAGCAATATTTTGTATTATTGTAAGCTTTACAGCTTCAGCATAATAAAATAGCATCCCTGTTTTCTCTGTAACCTGTGACGTACACTCTAAATGACTTACTGTTATTGCTGCTTTAATATACACTACATCTTACTAATGATAAACAGACTGTGCTGTGTTGAGGCAGGGGTTCAAACTACACAAAAAGGAATACAGGAAAAGATGAGATGGGATAAAATGTCACCTTAAAAAAAATATAACTTTAAGCCAAAATCTGGTTTCCAACTCCTTCAAATATCAGTGCTCCTCTTACCTATTTATTTTTAGTTCATATTTTTTGCCTTTGCATGTACAAAGGGCTTGACTACCACTGACAGGCACAGAGATCTTACATTGCCCTACCTAGAGATGCTCTTACATTTTGGTTCCTTTTCCTGCTTTGTCCATTTTTGTGCATGAATCCTCTATCATTCCATCACAAAGACCTTTACGACAGCAGACGGGTGAAAGAAAAAATGGCTTTAGAAAGCCATTTCCCTTTCAAACAGTAAGTAAATATTATCAGAGATATGTGTGACAGTGATGGAGAAACCCAAGAGGGAGCCATCCCTTTCAGGGGAATCACTTGGCTCCTGCTCCCCCCAGTGCAGCCACCACCAGGAGCTTCAGCAGGGAGCACTGAGGACGACATTTATGAAGCCTCCACAAGGCAAAACCTTCTTAAACGTCATCATTGGCAGCAGTTACGACTGCCGGGGCTGCTCCTTGCAAGCCCCTTGCAGGCAGGGCACGTGTGGGAGCCTAGCCTGCTCCCTCCGCAGCCCTGGGGACGGCTGCTGCCTGCACGGCACGGTGCAGCCACCCAACACTGAGCAGCCCTCGCAAGGCTGCCCGACTTGCGCTCCTAAGCCGCATACGAGTCAGGATTGAACCTTTATCGTTAAGCCCTGATGCCAAGAAGAAAATTTATTTTGGGGCAATGAGAGGATTACAACCCAGCTTCTGATCTGCCACGATCCCGTTTTACACTGGGGTGACTGTTGGCTTGAGTTAAGTTACTGTGCTTTGTGTGGAGTAGATGTAATCAGAACAAGGCTTTAAGCACCTATTTCTTCTGCAGAAGTGTCTCTGCATCTGGCTCACAAGGACGAGAGGATGGCAGTACTGGCATCTCTCAGGATCAGTGAGCAGAGACCTGATACTAAATGGCCCAGCTTTTTCAGAGATGAAAGCACCAGTACATGGCACTTTTGTAGGGGAATGTTTTCTTGGGTTGCCGATCCAGATATTTTGGGGGAGGGTGATGCAGAGAGAGCCCTGACCACCACAGTGATTTGCTGAGCCGCATACACAGCACCGGGCACACATTCCTCCTCCCCTGCTAATTAAACCACTATGGGCACTTCTGCCCACGAGCTGCAAGGGGATCACCTGTATAACAGCTTTGCATGTCTAAAGCTCGGTCCTCTCCTCAGCTCCACATGGGTACAGCACTGCGCGTGCCATCAGGGCCTGCCTGCAGCCTCACGTCAAAACTGATTCCCAGGAGTCAGACTTTTCAGTAAAAGGGCAGCAAAGGACAGGAAAGCAGCCAACCCTCCTCTGCTAAATGTAGAGGAAGATGTTTCTCAGAGCGGGATTGCTCCCCTCCCTCCTTGGCTGGGTGCAGGAGGGCTCCATCACCTCCATCTGCTCTCCCCTGTGTCCCCCAGGATACTGCACTTCTCCCCAAGGCACATTAACCAGAGCTGAAGGAGCCTCTGAATGCAGCAGGGTGTATTTACTGGTGAGCGGTTTTAGCCGTGTGCATTTCTCAGGGCTGTCTCACGTGTCCTGGAAGCTCAGCCCTGGCTGGGGGCCACGTCATGGGAGGTCAGGCTTGGCACGGCAATGCTCAGGAAGCCCTGAGCACGGGGATCACCCACACGCTGAACAGCTTTACAGGAGCCCCCCTACAAGGGCACAGCCAAGCTGTCCTGCCCATACAGACACAAACACAGTCCCCATATGCTTCTCTGGGGACTGGAGTGTTTAATTTATTTAAAGGAGGCATATCGCTGGCAGCTGGGGAAAGGTGTCTCACTGCCCTTTGACCTCTGACTTGGCTTGAAGAAAATGGGATGTCAACATGCTCCTGCTCTGAAGATGCAGACAGCAGTAGCTACTGGAGTCAAGATGTTTAAATTCCCGTGTTAAACTCGTGATAATTTCCATGGCATTGATAGAAAAAGGCAGAAATGTGGCAATTGCACCTACTTTTGCCCTGTTTCATGTGGAGTTATTGGGCAACAGCACAGGTAGCTCCTGCCTGCTGCAGTGGTACCTCCTGCTTCACTCCTCTGCCAGTCCCCGATGGGGCCCATGGTTTTGCTAGGAAATACCTGTAGCCGTATTGGATCTCACACGGCTCAAAATGCCAACACAACCTGAAAATCACAACAATTCTGCCGTTCTGATCAAAAAAGAAAGGATGGTGAGATCTGCCCTCAGTGTCATAAAATATTGGTCTCATACTGAAAAAATAAAACAAAGTGCAAAGAAATGGTGGTTCTGTCCACGTGACACACTAGGGCCACTTAGTCCTAACAGTCCTCTGAAATACCCTATTCAAAAAGGTATTTGGAGTTCTTACCACATTTAGGACCTTGCTTAAAACATTTCTGGATTTATCTGAAATCCATTACTAATTGCGATTGGTTTATTTTGTTGAAAAGCCTGCACAAAGTCCTTGGGTTTAGCAACATTTTCTAAAGGCATTGTGGCAGTGAAAAATAAACTTCAGAAGTGGTTGTCCAGTGCCTATTTATTTAGCCACAAGTTATAATGAAATTCAGGCCTTTCAGTCCTAAAAGAGTCTTCCCCACAAACTGACTACAAGCAGCACTGCAAGCAGGTACGAGTGTTTCCCATGTAGGAAAATGTGTGTCAGTGGCGACGGCACTGGCTGGGAGAAAGGAGACCTGAGATCTATCCCATGGTTTGCCATGATGCACGGGGTGACACTGGAAAGGTCACAGAAGCTCTGTGCGCCTTCTGTCTGCTGCCAGTAAAGCAGCCGCACTGAGCAGGGTTTTCACAGAGCTCCGCGGGATCAAAGGAGAAGTGGGGCTGTTTTCCAGCTCCTAACTTTGTACTTTTCTAGGGACACGACTTCTGCTGTTGCTGCTCTTGTTTTCAAAACATACAATAATCTCAGTTTGGTCAAATAACAATCAAATACTATAATTTTAACCATGAAATCAATAGTCATGAAAATGGCCCTGGCTCATTATAGCTCTCTTGGGGAGTTTTCAAACAGATAAGGATAACGGCAGAACATTGAAGCTGGAGTGGATCAAGTACTAATTGTAAAAAAGATGCAGGACAATTTTCGCAACTAAATGTAGGAATATTGCTCAGTTACGACTGAAATTACATTCCCCGTTTGCAAGTGTTTAGGCAGATTCCTGTGTATTTGTCAAACTGTTCCTTAATTTCAAAACATCCTCAGTTTCAGCTCAAACGGTTGCTTGGGGTTCATTTGCTATGGTGTGGCTAAAATCTTCCTCATACAGTGGGAGGCAAGGAACAATACCATGTTTGTGTTGTGTAACCAGCACAAACACAGCCTAAGCCAAGACCCCATATCCACTGGGCATTGGGTCAAAGCCATAACCAACAAAAGAACAGTTGGTACAAGCAACCCAGGGACAAGCTGCAGCTGAAATTTGTATAAGACAGTACGGAAATATTTAGGAATAAGCATTCCCATTCTGCGCATTTACAACGACCCTGGTCAGCTTGTCGTTTCCATAGCAAAGAAACACTACGTTACAGAATGTTACATGTTCTATACCATTAGAGCCATCTGAACTTTGAAGAGGAAGAGTGCCTGTCTTTGCAGTGGACCCGTGATTGCTGGGAGTTCCTTCAGCATCCCCTTAAATTGCTGGCGTTCAGCTCATTTGTGCTGCTTCTATTCAATTGTTGTCTGTGTGATTCAATTTACCATTTAGAGCCATTACTGTGTGTCATGAACTTTCTTAATCTGAAATGTGAGAATCTTCTCTTAAATACGGGGCTGCTGAGAGGGAGGTGTTGTGGGGCCAGGTCCCGCAGGACCCAGCAAGGGGAAGGAGGTGGAGAGACCTAACGAGCTCTCCCAGCATCACTTCCTCCTCTTCCTCCTCCTCCCTCCTCACCGTTTCCGTCTCTCCCCGCTGCCCCACTTTGTGTCATTCCCCTCCCATCCACATACGGAGCCCTGGGCATCCAGTATGGAGGTAGGGACCTACAGGGTGCATGGGTGGTTTCCCATACAAAGATGAGTAAAAGGCACGTTTGTTGCCAGCTAGAGCATTCTGGCTTGGAGCTGAAATGTGGAAAAAATTAAGAATATTATTTCACTCCTTCCATGATCTGTCTCCCTGCTCTGTAGCAATCTTAGCAATAACTAACAAGAAAAACTGATCTGCAGAGGAAATTTCCGGGCTCGATTAATGCTGTTTGGCACTTCAGCTGGGCAGAGCGTGGCTGCCTGGTGGGGAGTCTCAGAGCACAATCCTTCAGGCGAGGCTGAAGGGGCTGTAAACAAGCTATGAAAGTTTAATGTCATTCAAATATCTGAATGACTCCTCAAATGGTGTAGTGGTTAGGAATTGTCCTGTACAGCTTTTGTAAAGAATTCACAGGGTTAATGACTAAAGAATGGAGTTCTGGTAATCAATATAGTCCTCTGGCTCTATTGATTGGAATCGCCTGCTTATTTTGCAGCTAAGATTTTTTTAGCCCATTCAGAACAAAGACACCCTAGGGGACTGTTAAGTAAATAGGCATTTAAGACTTTTTCGTTGCTAAGAAAGTAGTTAATTATTATTAGTGCTTAAAAGTCTCCATTTAGCTAGAACATCCCAATGAACATCATAATTTCCCTAGTTTTCTGTGTTTTATGCAAATGCATGCGTATTAGCAGCTGTTTAGAAGCGTGCACCTGTTGGGCTGGGTAAGGTGCCGAGAGATGCAGCCACCCAGGAAGGCCTGAAGGCACTGAGCGTCTTTGCAGGGGACCTATACACTGAGAAGGATCGGGTACCCCAGACAGGTTCAATATTTGTAGAGTGATGACTGCTAAACAACACAAATATGCCAAGGATCCTCATGGATCTTTTGCTGAAAGACGACATTCAATGAGGTTCAGGAAGATGAGCTCCTCGAAAGGGAGCTGGGCTTTATACATACAGTTTTCTTCCCCAAAGAAAGTGCTTCACAAAACAAACATCTTTCTATTTTGCCACACACATAAAGACTTCCTGCTGCTGTTGCTGTTTTTGCAGGCCAAATTCGCAGAGGATCACCAAATCGCCCAAGGGAGGTGCCAGTGCAGAGGACTGTGTGGTAGAGCAGGGCAAAACACAACTGGATGCCCCTTGCCTGGTGAGCGGCACGGCCCACAGCCTCCGCAAGCAGCCAGTACCTGCCTGCCTTTGCTTTAGCAGACATCAGAGGACAGGGGAACCTCAAAAATCAAGTCTGCAGTTACATGTCTTTAAACAAGAATGTGAATTACATGGTCAAACCGAGCCCACGCTCAGCTGCAACTCTGCCCTGGCCCAGCGCTCCTGCCCAGGTGCCTCCTGCAGAAGCCAGCTGCAAACTCAGTCACACACTTGGCCCTCAGACCAGCCACAGCTGGCAGGTCCTGTAACCCCTCCACTATTTTCACAGTAGAGCTGGAATCCTTATCACTAATATACTTTTCTTACTGACAGACAAATTTTAACTTCTTTTTTGCCTTTTTTTTTCATTTTAAACCAAAAGCTGCTCGTTGCTGAGCAGAAGAGGGAGTGCAGAACGGCACTTCCCCACTGAACTGCTGAGTATGATGGAGTTGCTTTGCATTTTGATGCCACGCTAGTTTCCTTTGCGCTTTGCTTGTTCAACCATTTTTGCTTGTTACACTTAAAGCTCTGAACCCAGTGGATCAGAGAAAAGATGTCCATTTGGGATTGCAAGCATAGCCAATCTTTTTCATCCCCCTTCAAAATTAATTATCATAGCTGCTTGCTAGTATGGGCATTTGATAAAAACACAGAGATCATGCACCAGTCAACAAGCACTTATTCACCAGCTGAGACATTAAGAAAACATCATATTTCGTATATGATCCAATTAACAGCTTTTTTCCCCTGATAATGATTTCCTACATACTTAGGCTATTATATACAATTTGGTAATATGTGGAAGTATTCATCACGCTTGTATTCCCTGACACTAATCCTGTTTGCAGATTCTCCTCGCTTTCCCCTTCCTGGGATTTAGAGTGGAGATTCCTGACTGTAGCCTGTACAGAGCAATGGCTGGATTTTAGCCATAAGTGATGCTGCAGATCCATAAACTGACAGAGGCAGAAGGGCAGCTGTGTTCCCAGTTTTACACACATCTTAATTTCATCCCTGCCTTGTACAACCGTACCCACAGTACCTTTGCCAAGTGTCACTCTCCATGCTTGGTGGTTTGTTTACCAACACTTGGAAACCTCCACTCCTTATTTGGTCCAACTCCTAATGGAGATGTTATCCAAATACAAGCCCTGAATCTGAATTTAAATCTCAACCTAAATCTGCTGCTGTCAAAAATCGTGGCAAGTGAATTTTGAAGGTTTCAACACACCTAAATAGCAGTCCCTCATTCTGGTTACTGCTGAGGTCTACCCTTTATCTGCATCAGGAACACCAGCAAGCAAAAGATCTGAGTTAATTGGTGAGAAAAAGGTTTACCTAAAAGGGAACAGTTGCGATGACTGTATAACGAGATCCATGGCAGGTGTAAGACCTGAAAATCATTGGAGGTCCAGTGTGGAGGATCATTAGACAGATCTGCGTTTTCCACGATTTGAGCCAGTTTGCAGCCAATTTCAGGTCAGCTTCCAGAGCCGCCTTTGCTATACTTTTATGTATTACTGAACACCACGAGGCTGCAGTGGGACAACACGGGAGGAAGAGAAAGTAATGAGTTTCTCAAGTGTTTCTGTACCTTAAGGGAGGAATCAAACTGGCAAGACAAATGGGAGGAAGCTAATCCTGATTTTGTTTCCACTGTGGAGCATTCTTAAAAATTACAAACTAAAGCCACATAGCACTTTGTAAAACAAAGTCTTTTACAGCAAATAACACAGATTCAGTCACATTGTAACCTTTTGAGAAATTTTGTATGGTAAATTCCTGCACAATTTGGGATAGAAGAAGGATTTTAAAATTTGACAGATTTTCTATTTTAACTTATTTAGTTTTGTAGTGCTCTTTTGATTTAAAAAAAAAAAGTTCAGAAGCATTTCAGGTTGAATAAGACACTGAATTTGATCCCAAAAGGTTTTAATTTTTTTTTAAGAAGTTTGTTTTGTATCATCAGTGAAGAAAAAGAATTTGCTTTGTTATGCAGTGTAAAGACCTTTCGTGCATTGCCAGGAATGTGATGCCAAAGGAATAGCTGTAAACAGTACATATTGATATTGGATGTGTAGTCATTAAGAAAGGAGAAAAAGGAAGGTTCAAAGCTCGGGAATTAATGCAATGTTGCCCAAGGGCTACATTCAAATACATTTATTTTTTCAATTCGTAGTTTTAACTTTGCTGAATCCATGTGTTATTTTCATTTATAAGTACTCCACTCTGGGTACCTTTTTCCTGTCTTTTTTTTTTTTTTTGTGTGTGTGTTAGCTTCTCGCTAAAACATGTGGGATCTCCCTGATGTGTGGAGTCAGAGGACATTTTGGATTGCTGGGTAACGTGACATTTACCCTAGGACCCTGTAGAAGTTGGGGCTTTACCTTTGCAGGGCAACAGAGGGAACTGCGCTGTGTCTTGTGAAGGAGAGGGCACAAGGATCCTCTGCTTGGTCTTTCTGCACAATTTACTTGTTTTTTCAAGGAAGAAAGTATTGATGTTCCTGATGTCGAGTTGGGTTAAGTTTCTAATGGCCACATATACCAGGTATTAAGCCACGAGTCTTGATAATACAGAGGAAAAAAAAAAAAGAAAAAAAAAATGCAAAAAAAGAAGAAAGAAACCCCCAGAATATGGGGAGATCTTTAACATGTGGTTTTGTCTTCTGTTTTCCAAGATGACAGGTCTGGGTTACTAAGTTGGCTCTGTGTTATGAGAAATAATGTTTGTGTAAAAATTAGCAAAGGTGTTCCCTTTCTATGGACAGCTGAAGTTCTGTGCCAGCACAGCCAGCCTTGTAGACTGGGGCCACCTCTGGTCTCCAACAGCCTGTGGTGGTGACAGCATCATATGGAGCAACCCCTTCCCGCATAGGTCATAAGTCATGGCTATTTTAATTTTGCACTGAAAATGGTGTTAAGCTTCTGAGGATCAAAGTTCTCTGCCAAGTTCTGCCAGAGATTCACTGTGTGACTTTACTCTGTCCCCACAGACACTTTTTGCTTCTCTTTCTCCATCTGTATAACAGGGACAATGACACTCGGCCACCTAAAAGAGTCCTTTGACATTCCCAAACAAAAAGCAAAAATACTCATAATTGAGATACAGGTGATAAAAGGTGATGATTTTTTTACTAGAAATATCTCCCTCCAATAGATATGCAAAATGAATCTTTACGGTTTGGTTATTTACCATGGTTTGTATGAATTATAGAGTAGTCATCTTATGCCTTGGTATTCAGAGTAATGCAACATACTTACTAGAAATCCACCTAAGCAATTACTTTTCTGATCTATTGCCAGATTCCTTTCATATCAGCTGCAGCAGCTTGCAAAACCTAACAAATATCATTTTACATAGGCTTGTAGTCTATATTCAATTTTATCTGATTATTTTTAGCACAGTGATTTGAGAATCCAAATTACAGCTAAGAAAATGGAAAATTCATTTTCCAACAATGCCTTAAGCTTCACTAGCATTTTAGAGTAGAACATTTCTGTGATGGCCTTTGATTCAATCCAGGCTGAACGAAAGACATTTCATCACCACAGAATGCATTTCTTTATTTGCCTTGGATCTATGATTCTGTCAGTATTGAGAGAAAAGAAAAATCAATGCTGCACTATAAACCTCGGGCAGCCCCTGGCCAACGTGGTCAGCATGGTGTGAGCAAAGGAAATGGCAGGGGAAAAAAATTGACCGCTCAGCAATAGTGTGGCACAGTAACGGACAAAGCTCTGGGCTAATAACAGCTTGCAATTACACATGGAAAGCCAAAGCTTGTAGGGCATTCAGTACGAAGGGGATGTAATACAATTTATTGAACCACCGGTTAGAGTTCTGCAGCTTCTCAATAAAAAAAAAAAGAGCTGTGGACCTGTACTGCTTAAAAGACAGACTTATATGGTGCCAGCAGGGGAAGGAGACTTGAAGAAAGCAGAAAGCCCTTCCTTTTTATGTCTTGGACAGTGAGCAAGTGGGAGAATGCAGCCTATTTATGCTTTCTAAAAATACACCAGCCAGGCTTAAAGGGACAGCCTGCGCCACTGCCAGTGCCGCGGCTGCTGCTACGGACACCTGCACACACGCATGCACCCTGCGCGCTGGAGCGGACAAACCTAACTAGGCACTGCATTTTAATTCCTTATACATACCGCATCCACACTGACAGCACACTGTACATCCTGCCACTCTGGAAAAGGGGGAAAAGTGGCACAACAAAATCTTTGCTCGGATGCATAATTTTATTCAAGAGAAGCAAGGTGTTTCTGCAGGAGAAAGTATAAAATTAAAATACTAATAGAACAGAAGTAAAAATCTTGACCTAAAAAGAGGAATAATTGATAAACATGCTATTGAACAGACAGAAATGAAAACTTTCAACTAAAAACCAGTGGTTTACAGCGGTCAAAGGAGGTGGCAGCATTTTCGGGTAGGTTTGGCTGCAGTAGTGAAGGTCAGCGCTGCAGACTGAGGCTGACTCCCTCCTGCCCACCCACGATACCCTTTGCCAGGCGGGACAGCTGGGGACCCTGTAGCCACCGCCCCCAGGTGGGGCACAGCCCCAGCCCCAGGCACTGGCCCCACTGGGGTTTCCACATCCGCCAAGGAGGAGCAGGATCTGCTTGGTGTAAGCGATTACAGAGCAGTCTTGGGCCAATACTGCAACCTGCACACCACGTGTTTATATTTATTTGGTGCTTTCAGGGATAAATTATGCTCTGCAGATGGTGATGAAAAGTTTTGTCGCTTGACTGCATGAAGGCAGAATTAATTCCTACAGCAGAAGGTGCCAAGTATTGCCCAGGCTTGGCTGAAGCCCTGGCGCTGGCAGGGCTGGACCCAGCTGAGAGAGCTCAACAGCCTTTGGGAAGAAGCGGCGGCAGCACCCAATTGGGGAGCTGAGAGAGCCCACGGCGTGGCCGGGGCAGAGCTTGCCTTGGAGAAACCTCTGCATGGGACCAGACTCTGACCATTTTCTGCCCATGTTTGCATAAATGCACATTTACCAAAGAACGTATTATCTCTTCACATCAGTTTTGGGCATTTGATGTAATAGCTGCCAAAACAGTAGCAGGTTGCTCAAAGCCACGATTTAGAGTTAGGATCCATCTTTCCCCCAGAGTTAGTAAAATACAGCAGGAACTTTAATATACAGCCATCAGATCCTGCACTTCCCGGGGACCCTGATCTCAGCAGTGCTGTGTGCGTCTTGCAATTGCCTGACCCCATTTGTACATATTGCTAAGAAACATTGTTTCTTAAATTTTTGGCTGATGTTGAATTCCCAAGTACTACAAAGATACGGTAAAGAGTGCATTGAGAACAACTGAAATAACAGCCACAATATGTTTAATTATTTTGCGCTCTTAATTGAAGACATCAAACTCTCCTCACAATGCCTTACAGCTACAAGACTCCTCATCCTCAGTAATAAATAACAGCCAGATTTTCTTCTATCATGGCCAGCGGAACCAGACAACCTGTATAACTGTTGGATGCTATCCCAGTGAGAATCCGGCTCAGAGACATTTCTGTTTTATCTGAAATTTCGTTTCTAGAATCCCAGCCTAAATATTTTACCCCTTCATATTTTCACATCAGCCTCTTCCCTCAGTGCAATTTATGACTCCGATCTTGCACCGTGAGGTTGCTCCTCTAGGTTTCCCTTGCACGGGAGGCAGGTTGCCGCCTGCACATCACCTTTGATGACAAAGTGTCAGAATTACCGCACAAGAGGATACAGTGCATCTTTTGTGACAATTATAGCAGGGTCCTCTGCGTGATAAAAAGAAGCCTTGTGCCAAGCACTGAAGTCACTCAGCAAATCCCTCGCTCCTTATCATAATTAAGTCCTTCTACATGACATGGTGCAAGAGATAAGGGATTTGTATTCGAGACATGAAGAAATCGCTGGAGTGTGGCGGTGCCGGGCATGGGGGCCGTGGTGCAGGACGCTCCGGTTAGCATGGTGCTGCCGGCAGCCCTGGCACAGAGGGAGCCCCTCGCCTGTGACTTCTCTTTTTCAGCCACACGGATGGGGGAGGAGGATGCGAGCGCTGACCATTCCCAATGTCACCTGCAGAGAGCCATTAGCCCACTCAGCCCTCTATTCCTACATGCTGAATCAAATTAATCTAACAAACACAGATGACCTGTGAGCTCAGCCTGCCTTACAGCAAAGTCAAACGGGAGCGAGGGGCAGCGGCAGCGAGCGAGGCAGGGAGGAACTGTGCTGTCCCTGCAGTCCCTTGCTGTGGCCTCCCATGGATCTCCCTCCATCGCCGGCTGTCACATCCATGCACCTTGGCCACCTCTCCCTCTGCAGCCAGACGAACCCTCTGTCATCTACCTGGGTCTGGCTGTGCTCTACCCCCTCCATTACACACACATCCACACACACACACAGAGCTGCTGACCTAGAGGTGTTAGCCACTCCGCAGCTGCCGTTCTTCTCACATTAATCTATAGGAATCAATGGACATTTCATTAGAGTAATCAAGTGTGGATGCATCCCGCATTTATATCCCGCGCCGCCCCCCTCCCCCCAGCTGCTTTCACAGGCTAATTGGTCCTACAGCAAAGACTACGTGGATATTTTTCCCTACAGATGAGTGTCAAGAGCAGTTTTTTACTGCTGGTTGAAATACCTATCAATAGAGAGGTAGTATAAAAGCCTTCACCCATCAGGTTGTGTTGCTGATGCTAATACATTATGCACTCTCCATTCGCACACACCCAGCTCCCTCTTTTACACCCTTATTCCATACTACTGCCTCATTTGTGTTTACTTTGATAACAGAATTAGCCCATTGCAATTTCCTTTTAAAAAAAAGATTTAATACTTCTCTCTCAGTTCACGATACACTGAGGGAATTTTTCACATATTCATATTTCACCGGTAACCTTTCCATTTTCAGTAAAACTTCCTTACTGTGATATCTTCTTATCTCTTCTGGTATTTTGTAGTTTATATGCATATTGGTGTACAATGACCCCTCGTGAAAGGTACCGGCAACAGCATTGTTTTCAGCAACCTTTGTTGCTGGGAGGGGACATTCCCCTTTCTGCTCACCTCCACAAAGACAGCAGGGGTTTAGCAGGGCTTGGGGGCTGAGAAAGGTCACAAAAGCTGCCATCCCTAAAACGTGTATGTGACAGGAGGCTGGTGACTGAGAGGTGTCCTTACAGTCAGGGGATCAGGGGCTCTGTTCAGATCATTTGGTGAGAATGAGAAAACTTGGCAATATTTGATTTAACAACAAGTTTGAAAGTGAAAATTTTCAGAAGATCATGGACTTTTCACTCAAAAATAATTGCACCAGGAAGGTGGGCACCTAACAACCGATCTTAAAAACATACGAAAGTTTCGGAAATGCCATTGTAGAGCAGGAGGTAGCCCAGGGAAGGCAGATGGTGGCTCAGGGGTGCCATGCTGCTGGAGGAGGGCTCCCGGGTGCCGGGGGTGAAGGCCTCTGCATGGGGCACCCTCCACCACCGCAACCCTGCCATGAAGCAGGGCAGTCCCGGCTTCTCTTTTCCAGGCAACACCAAGACCAGGCAGGCTGCAGGAGAGAAGCCCATACACTTCTGAGCTAGAGGATCAGGCCTTGGTACCTGGCAAGTTGAAAGTGGACAATTTGCTAAGGGAAGAAAAGAAGTCAGGTTATTTAAGCCATTTTGATAGTTGTGGGAGAAGGCAGACTGACAAAAGTAGAAGCCACTCTTCTTTTACTCACAAAAATGCTGGTGCAAAGATGAGGGTGATGTGAAAGTTCATCATGTCACACCATCATCATGCACAATGCTTGGCCTGGGGGACCTCCAAGGAGGAAGGGCAGAGCTCAGCAGGCAGCAGGGATGGGAGTTTTGGCCTCCTCTTGCACTTACAACAAACCAGCAACTAAACTTTCTCTCTTGGTAACAATTTTTGACCATTAGAAAGATGAGCTGAAATCAAAATCACTGACTTGCGATAAAGCTGATAGTTCTGGTGTGCTATTACTCGTCTTTCAAATCATGTCAGACCTAAAGAAAAGCATATTTTTCTAGGCAGACAGGCATCAAGTGAAAGAGATTCAAGTGAAAATACCTCTTTGTCCTGTTTTTAGAACTTCCAGCATCAGTTACATGGATTTACCCCAGGTGAAAGCTCAGCCCCATTGGTGCTATGGTACATTATTTGTAAACTTTCGGATATATTGCAGGGATGTGGAATTGCTTCCACCTTCCTGACTTTTCCACGTGGCATGCAATTTTCAGTTCTGTTTAATGAATACCTCCCCCCACCCCCTCCTC
>VYXH01008871.1:67435-82839 GCA_013397275.1 Burhinus bistriatus
CGCCCCCAACCCTAAAGCCTGCTTTTTGCTTATGGCCAAATTCATGAAACTGCAATGAAGAAAAATGAACCTGCTGAAGGGGATTGACCCCAAATGCTCAAAAACAGGTCTTTCAAGACTAACGAGAGAGTTTGCATTTGCTTTTGCTGCCAGATCTCTTTCCTGAGGGCACACTGCATAATGCAAAAAGAGTTACGTGAAAAGTTGGGTGCAGAAGATGAAAACAGGACTGTTCGGCTGTTTTACAAAGAGATGAGGTTCTCTTCCCCTTCCCCCTCCACACGTTTTTCACTGTAAGCGAAAATGAAACTTGTGCTTTTCAGAGGAAATGGCTGCTAAAGGTTAAAGGGTAAGTCTTCCTTGCTGCAAGCATACATTTTTGCAAGCTGAATCTTAACCATGTGGCTAGCAGCACTCACACTGAAATAACTGCAGAAAGCTTGGAAGAAGAGTGGGGAAATAGAGGGCAAGAGCATCAAAAGAACATCCCAAACTTGATTCATCTGCTCTTTTTTTGTCCTTCATTTGAGTTCTGGCCACCTCCTTTTCCCTATTACACATTCCACTTTAGAAACAAGATCATTATTTAGAGATGGAGGGCATGGGGCTGTGCCAAGGAAGGGCAGTCGCTGTGCAAGGGAGCAAGAGCATCTCTCCAGGGCTGCCATGTGGCCACCTGTGAGGGCAGGTAAGTTTGGGGCAACAGGTAAATGAAGCCTTGACTCCTTGCCCTGCCATATCAACCCATGAGCATCTTTGTGCAGCGGATGTACCCACATAGAAATACAATGTCACACACCACAACCCACTGGGAAAAGAGCAGAGGGAGTCAGGAGGCAGCTATTGCCGCTCCAGCTCACCTCTCTAGTTGTTTTTGTGGCAGGAGAGCTCATTGTTTGGCTCTTGGGTTTTTCCTGGTGAAGGAAGCCACAGTAAAACAATATTTGGATGGTCCTGAAGGTAGTGTCTTGGACATTTAGATATATTCTGTTTAGTGCAATGCTCCTAGGAAATATTTGACCCCAAGTAAACACAAACGCTCATTAGTATTCATGTGGAATTGAGAATATTCCTGGATAACTCAGTCTGTTATATTAAAGACAAAATAGGATGAACAGGAGCCCAATCAAAAACACACCTTCTGGCACCATATTGTTTGCAGAACGCAAACATGGGCAAGATTGAGTGTATTAACACAGAACATAAATACAGAGCAATATAGCACAGCTGTATATCCATAAAAATTACAACCATTTAGTTTTAAATGAAGACAGTTGTTATAAAATAGCAATTCCAGATTTGAGAAGGAGTCAGCATTTTCTTCTTATTCCTTCCCGCTTGTTGCTCCCAAATAAACACTGAATAAACACCTGGAGAGGTGGTGGTAGGATTTGGTGCATTTAGCTAAGAAAAGCTAAAGTCTCAGTGAGGCACTTTCCCAAAGGATGCAGGGTAGGACGGGTAGTGGGATGGCTGGGAAATGGCTATGGACCCCCAGACCAGGGCAAGCCCAGTTTGCAGAAGGCTGTAGGTGCCAAGTGTCCTCTGGAGAGATTCCCCAGCCACCCTGGGGGCAACAGTCTGCCCATCAGCTGCACCCGCTCCTTGAGGCTGAGGACCTGTCTCCCTGAGCAGCCTCAGCGCCTCGAAATTGCACAACGGAAGTGAAACATCACAGGAACAGTTGTTGCTGGTTTGGGGTTACTCCTACCCAGGAAAGACTATTTTAATTTCCTTCTAAGAAAGCTGAAATGGCCCAGGTTTAAGAAGCTCCTTGTGCTTGTTCTGTAAAGCAGCTCTTTAAGTATGTTTTGGTTTTGAGGTATATCAATAAGTTCACATTGGGGACAAAAAAGAGAAACTAGAGATTTTTTCCCGAGTTTGGACTTTCTGTTATCCAAGTCAGTTAATGGGCTATGTGGGCCCAGTTTCAGCTTTCACTGACACTGCTGCGCCTTTATGCCCCTGACCTCCGTGGAGCTGCTTTGATTTATCAGCCACTGACAGGTGAGAATCAACCTCCAGATACACACCTCAGCAGTTCTCCACTTTGCTATGGACGTAGGTACACATCCACTTTCTCTTAAGATTGTAACATATGTTTTTAATTCACTGTGTGAATTTTCACTGAACTTTACTCCTCAACTGTCGCAGATGTGATTTCAAGGGTTACTGAAAAAGGGTCTGCACAGATTTTGACTCCTTTATGAGATGCAAAGAAAAAAAACCAACCAACCTATTTCCTCTTGCAGCAGGAATATCAAGAACTTCAATTGTAACTGATCCCTCGAAGCCAAGTAATTTCTGATAAAGCCAGAAGCATGGCTGTGTTGGTCTACATTAAATACAAAGTTGTGTTTGATATTTGACATTCTCAACATACTCAACATGGACCATCTCAATGCGGCCTCCTGAATTTTTTGGATAAGTTTCTTGGGTGAGTTGAGATACCTGAAGGGGACATTAAGATGGGCCCTAAGTGGCTGGATGCATGCAACCTAAAGGGTCAGAAATACGAGTTGTTTCCTCCCTCCTCCCCCTCCTGCCCCATGATGAATGAATGTATTGTACAGCCTTTTCTGACACTACAGATTCCCTTTCCTCCTACAAAGATGTAATGAAGGCAAATTATTTGCATTCAGTCTGCTGCATGGAAGTTGTCTGTGAAATAAACACCTTTTCAATTTAAAAATGACCAAACCACCAGTCAAAAGATAAGGACAGAAAAACAGTGCTGTCTTTCATATTGTTCTGTTAGCTGTGCTCAGATATGAGAGCTAGGCCAAGAAGTTTTGAAGACAGCGATACTTGTACACTGTATCCGTGCAATGTGTAGGACACAGAGGTCCCAGCTAGTCCCTGGGCTTCTTGGTGTGAGCAGGAAGCAAACAGGTGAATGAAACTATGATCTCAGCCAGGGTCTTCCTGAACTCCCATTTTGGTAGGAAGGTTTGAAGACGGCACACCAGCCTTTGCTCTGCCTATACTGATGGGAATCTGGGTATCACCACCATCAGTCACTGGTGTGACACTGAAACCTGCATTTTTCAGCTGAAGTTTCCCTCCATGACAAACCTCTGCCTTTTTTTGCACTGCATATTTAAGTTTTTTCAATCTTTCTCAGAACAGAGCTCCTAAGAAGACAGTCCTAGGCAATATGCAGCCAGCAAGGTGGCTGAAGGCTGCCCAGGCTTCTTACTTTGCTCCACCTGTTTCTGGGTGTTTAGAGCCAGTCTTCGTTTTTCTCATGCTAGTTGTTTCTGTGCAAATTAAATTGAGTGGCCTATCTTACATCTGCCTTGACTCAGTTTCGCCCTTTTCCAACAGAGCTTCTCTGCCTAATGCAGTCTGTGCTCAGAGATACCTTTTTTGGAGCCCCTTTCCCGCAGAGTGACTTTAAGGAGCAGCGTACATACTGTAACTGGAATAAAAAAACCCAAACATTTCCAAGTACATATATACTGCCAAGACAAGAGTGAAGTTGCTGACAAAGTTTTCATATATGGTACTAGAAAATATGTATCAATATTTTTTATTCTACTTCTATAAATGAAGAAAAATAAAAGCACTATAAGAACTATACCAAGATCCCTAGAAATTCCCCTTTTTTTCCTTTATCTACAGCAAAGGCAGAAGAAGAGGCAGTCCAGGAAAAAGGCGTTCTAAGGAAAACAGTTATGTCCAAAGCTCAGGCTTGTACATTATTTATAACGTGTGAAAAGCCGATACACTTGGTTACCACTAGAACCTGTCGGTTTGGAGATGGGGCTAAGACAGCAGCATCATCTATGGCTTTATAAACTAACCAATGGTCTTCCTTGGGTTTTAATAGCTGCAGCTGATGTATAACTGAAGGGATCACAAATGTCTTCATTCTCTGCCCTGTGACTCACCAGTACAGAGGAATAACACGGAATACCACTATGTGGTAGTCAGAGAAACCACAGTTATCAATGTAAAGGTTTGAAAGTAAGTATAAAAGTTTCTGTTGAGCTATATGCCACTCTTCACTTAAAGATTTATCATAATGCATTGTTTTTCCAAAACAAGAGCATAAAGCTCTATGTTAGTCTTGCAGGCTTTCGGTGTGTTGATTGTAACAGAAAAATGTAATCCTCAGGGAAAGAGCGAAACTGTTCTGAACCTGGGGGGGGGGGGCAAGGGGGTCGGGCTGAGGGCAGAGGATGGGAGCAGATAAAGCTCCTTCCAGGAGAGGTTCTAGACGAGGCAGGGGAACGGATTACATTAATCCCTGTCCCACTTACAGACTCTGCTGGCCTTCAAAAGGTATTCTTGAGCTGAAGAGATGAAAATATTCCTAGTGTTGATCTGTTAAGAGGCTCTTCATAAAATGTCACGGAGCTTGTTTATAGAAAAATGGATCCACTTCCTTTCATCTGCCTCGAGGGTTTTGGCAGTTGTTGGGGTTTATGAGTTTGCTAATGGCAAGAAGAAAAACTCTAAAGCAGCAGAAGTGGGAAACGAATCACGCTGATACTGCTATACTTGTGGCCCCTAGACCTGTGCTAAGGTTTCATTTCTGTGATGGAAGTCTTTCGCAAAGGCCAGCCAGTGAAAATGAACACAAAACCCAAGACATTCCACCAGCTGCTTTTCTCCGTGTCACATCTTTAACCATAAAAACACCCTCATTGCTACAATGACCACCCACTCTGCAGAGCAGCTTTCTTGCCTTCCCCTTTGCCCAGGGGTGGCAGAATGATGCTTTGGTCAAACTTTGTTTTGGCATTTCTAACCACACCTCCTTTAAAAAAAAATTAATAATTTCAAATTAACAATATTGGCAACTAAAGGAACAATATTGGCAACTACCTCAACCACCTTTTTTTTTTTTTAAGCAGTCAGATTTTAAGGTGGATCAAAAAAAGAAAGACTTCAGAGCTTGCAGAATGCTTATTGCTTTACAAAGTGTTGCTGGCACTAGTCATTTTAATATATAGCAATAAAAAAGGAGGTGTGAGGACTATTGCACTACAATTTGCAGATGGCTGCTCAGCACTGCTCATGTTGCCGCAGGTGACTGTGGGGAAGGGGTCCCCTCGGCAGCCCCCCCGGCTATTTGGAGCTGGGGCTGAGCACAAAGCCTTGCCAGGCAGGCCCGGGTTACAGGAAACCACTGGGCCACGTACTATCATCTCTGTTTACAGAAGTTGGTGGACTTTCCTCCTCAGCTAAATAGGCTTACAGCCTCAGAGATTGGCTTTGAGTTTTTGGTTTGAACAAATCAATGAACTACAAGGAAAACTACAAAAACAACAGCAAAAGAAATGGTTTCTGAATGTTACCTGCAAATCCACATAGTTTTAAAAGAAAAATCTCTACCAAAAAGGACATCAGGAGCAAGACAAGGGAAGAAGTTCCTCCTGCAGTACACAGATCTGCAAAACCACGAAACGCTTTGGTAGTGGGTTGCTGTTTATTGCATACTGACATATATCTGTTCTGAATAAAAATAAAGACTTGTTGAGAGTCACTTCTAGGCTGTTTCAGTCCCTCAATAGAGCTGCCAAATAATTTGTAATGGAACTTAGAAAAACTATAGTTTTTTTGTGACCTGCACTTGTGCTGCCCCAGAGGAAGAGGATGGCCTGAGCAGTTCCTGGCTGAGGTAAAGCATGAATAGGAATATGCAGATGGAATTTCAATTAGTTTTCATCATCAATCTTTCAGCCTAATTACATTTAATTCACACGTGACCAACTCTGCCCCATGGAGGGTTAAGGAAGGGAGAAGACAGAACAGAAAAACATGAAGGTGACTTGAATAGCTTTAGTACAAACATCAATAAACAAATGTTTATTACTAATGATAATGACTCCCACTTCTTATGCAACACTGAAAATAGAGAGCACTGTACAAACATTAACTAATCAATGATCTAATTAATGATTCAAGATCCCAAATCAACAATGGAATAGGGCTAGTGCTCCGCTGGAGCCGTGGTGCCGTGGAGGGGCCCTGTCCGCCTGCAGGGCTCTGCTCCCCACACAGATGCTTGATGACCAGCGTCCAGACCTTTCCTCCTTACCAGCAGCGTGCATCGCTCTGCGAGGAGCCATCTGCGCCTTTGAGAACATTTGGGTGGCAAGTTTCTGAGACAGAACAGGCTCTGAGCACCACCTTTGGCAGGTTTTCAAAGGGGAAAAGCAGTAAGTGGCAAAAGCCACAAACAAAACAACTCTTATCTTAATAATGCTAAATACATGCGTGACATTTGCTTAATAAAATAAACTCTCATTTACCTGGAAAGCTACTTAATGCTATGCTTGTATTGCTGCTTTGCCAGCCAACATTACGGGTTCACAAACCAAGCAGACGGAGGATCAAATGGGAGACGCTCAGCCGTGCAAGAAAACCCAGTGTGCTGGGGGAAACCACCAGCAGGTCCCCGAGACCACATTTCTCTGCTCTTCCCTGCACAGCACTGCTACCTGGCCCCGAGTCCCAGTGCTACCCCGGTGAGGGAGTCAGGAGGCAACTGACGTGAAGGGAATTAACCTGCTGAGCTCATTACAGATCCTGCAACAGGTTTCCAAGGATTCTGGCCTATATCCAGCCTGATAAGCGATGTGTTCATCGAAGGGTTAGAGGCAGAAGGGACCTTAAGGTTCATCTAGTTCCAGTTTCACTTGCGTACAGCAGTTTTAAACTCAGGCTTAGCTTTAGCTACTGCAGAAAGGGCTGTGAAACACAGAGCTGTAAAGCAGTTACTGGTGAAGTTGGTTCTGTGCTGCCAACGCTGCGGGAAGGACGGAAGTCGGCACGGCGCAGTGTGTGCAGCCCTGCCACCCTCCCAATTCTGTGCTCTGCCACGCATCCAGGGCAGCTCCTCGGCCCGCAGCTGGCTGAGCTTGGCACTCGGCTGAGCTTTCCAGCGGCAAAATGTTTGGCTGGTGCAAAAGACAACGCCGAATCATTCATTTAGAGCTCAGAATGATAGAAGGGTCACCAGTTTTATGTGACTGATTGACACAGAGTGTACAAATTTGAGATATGCAAGAGTAAAGATTTTTTTTTTTTTACAATAATTAGGAAAGTTACTATGTTATATATTCTAATTCTGGGTACCTTGGCATGTTAACACTTCTTGCAGTAATATTATTTTAAAGTATGCTTTCATTTATTTTGAGATGGTTAAGCCTGACTTGTATGGAAAAGGAGATGCTTCAGGTTTATGAAGGGTTTGCTGTGCATTTTCACAGACCTAGTTGATTTTTTTGTGTGTGTATGTCAAAATAAAGTCAAAGAATATTTTAGGTTTTCAAGTCTGAGGTCCAAATTTGTTATTGGTGTAACTGCTGTAGAGATAACCAATAATCTGACCCAGATTCTGGACTTTAGACAAATTTTATCATCCCTGAGGATTATGTAGAGCTTACTTATCAGGAGGAAAACCCAATGACCTTTCTCTGCTCCTTGCCTAAGGAGTGGACTTTGCAGCCACATCGAGCAGTGGATAGCTCATTTGGGAAAGGTCTTCGCACGATGGATAATAAACGGGACTTGCTAGATTCGAGTGCTGGGAAGCAATTGTGCTGCTTTGCTTCTGTGCGTAGAGGCATACGTGAACGGGCCGAGTGTCACAGAGATTTGTAGATAACCAAAGCTTGAAACAGTATGGTTTATATTTTACTGATGCAAGTTCCTGCTTTTCATTGATCTTTGTTCACTAAATCTGGA
Organism: Burhinus bistriatus; assembly: GCA_013397275.1. Lineage (NCBI taxonomy): Eukaryota > Metazoa > Chordata > Aves > Charadriiformes > Burhinidae > Burhinus > Burhinus bistriatus. The sequence continues at coordinate 75,137 of VYXH01008871.1, forward strand.
CATTTGGCTACTGGAAAGAACCAAGTAGCTTTTAACTCCATCTTTCACCCTACTCTCCAGTGCCTGTGAAACGCATTATTGTGTTTTAAAGTAGTGACGAAATTGAAGGGGAGCCCCTATTTTAAACATCTCAAAATATTTGGAGAATTTAAAACCGAGGCTGAACTTGGGTTTACATTTGCATCTTGGGCTCCTCTTTACATTTTACAGGGAAGTAATTGATCAGTGTAAAGTGCTTCTACCTCATACTGAGAATGGCAGCATGTAGTGCCTCAATATTTTATATGAACAATTCCTGTTTTTAATGTTTTATTAATGTTAGCCTGAGACATCGTGTGTTACTGTTTAATTGCTTAGCTGCAGTTGCTCCTGTACTGAGCAGCCTTGAAAAAGAGATCAAGTATGGGGTGCTTATTGTTCAAAATATAAGTGGATTTCAAAGCAGAACCCTCTGAGTTTAGTTTCACATCTTAGAATTTAAATCGGCGATATGGCTGTTCGATGCCATCCAGCTGTTGATTCCATCACACAAAACATCTGTGTGATTTAGCCAGGCCGATCTGATGCTTTGCAGGGTCCCAAGCAGGACTGCTATTATTCTTTCCAAACAGGAGGGAGGAGAAGCAAAATATCTTCATTTAACTGCAAAGGAAAAATATGCCTCGCAGGTTTGAGAGATTTAGGCCTTCTTTCAAGTGTGTTGCATACGGATATTTCCAGCCATGAGATGAAAACAGCTTGTCTCAGTTGAGTTTCTTTGAAAAGACCCACTCAATCTGCAAAGGCATTTCTCTTATTCTCAGATATTTTGTGCACATTGTTCTATTTTTGTCTTAACAACTTTCCTGTTTAAATCATTGCAAAACATCAGCTAAGCAAAAAACACCGAAGTGTTAATATATTGTGGTTGCAGAAAGCATATAAAGGACAGACCAGAGGAAGGGAAAGAATTTTCATTAAGGGATTAATTAGACAAAACAAGGCAATAAAAGACACTCCCTCCAAAAGGCTCACTCTAAAGAGATTTCCATAATTGTGCTCTTTGCAAACAAGTGTAATCACCCAAAGGAAGGACCAACAGGCAGATGAGGAAGTGGTCAACAAGAAACAATAACTGACCACTGCATTACTGGGGTATCTCATGCACATCAGGCCCAATATCCGGATTGCTAAAGTAATGCCACAATGAATCCTGACCCGTGTTTGTATCACTGTGGTGAGCTCCTGAGATCTTGTTCTATTCTGGGGAGAAAACAGTTCCGCTTAAATTTTTCCCTGTCATCTAGGGGCTGCTAGCATATATATAGGATGTATATTTTGGAGGTCAAATAAATCAATAAAAATCAAAACAAATCAGAGGTAAATGAACACTCTAGTATTATTAACTGAGTCAGAACAATAATTTTCCTGGGTTTTTTTTCTTCTATGCTTGTTCCTCAAAAGCTTTAGTGGAATAAACAATAGAAAAAAGAAAATGAATATGTAAAGTATCTCGGTCTCTTCCCATGTGCAATAAAATGAAAACAAATGTTCTCACTTCTACAAACTCCACCACATCAAATTAATAATGGAAAACATCACATCAAAGCACTCTTTGTGCTCAATAGCCTGTGGCACATTTGGACTCATCAATAGATGTTCAACAATATTACAACTTGTTTAAATCTTGGTAAAGTAGTGTTATGTACTATTGTTATTGACTTTCTTTTTCTAATTATCACCCAAAGGTGACAGATGATACAGCACTAATGATCAGACTGTTTAAGAGCTGAATCAGCTTAGAATCCCAACTCATTAAACCTCAGCAGGATTCCTTGCACTTTAAGGCTAAAAGCTTCACCTCGCTGACAACGTTTTGGTCAGTTATACAGGACACGCCATCAGGAGATTTAAAGTATCTTTCACCGAGAGTTTTTGGAGATTTTAAGGATTCTAGTGCACCTAAGTGTCTAAATACATAAAAGTATGTAAAATGCATATAGCTGTCATGATAAAGAAAAATTTGCAGAACCTGTTTTGTTATGCTGAACCTTCCCTTGAATCTGTTTAAGCCAATAGTAAAACTGTTCTTGATTTTAACAGAAGCTGAAGTCGACAGGAGTTTGCGATCCACAGCATTTCTTTGAACTCATTTCTCTCAGTCTGCTTCGAAGCAGGGATCACATTGGTATCTCTGTGTGCTCCTGTTCACCTCAACCTCGCACCAAATTCATTATTTTTTATGAAATTAGCCAGTTTGACAATGAAATGTGGCATTCTTGCATCTCTGTTGTAGGAACGTGCTACTTTAGTCAGCTTTTCTTTCTGTTGCTTTACTGAATATAGGTTGGGAACGAAATTCCTGATGCTATCTGTAAGTATGAGAAACGATGGCCATGCCATTAGGAGGTGGAGGAGATGCAGCGTGACACCCATCTGCCTGTGTGCTCCAGCTTGTCTTGAGAAACCAGACCCTTCTAAGACTCCTGGATATTTTTAAAGGCCTCAACTACAATAGCATCTTCAATCTCTTGTTGTTCTTCTCTACATTGTATTTGCTCTATTTAATTTGCATTACTATCGATACTCCTGGATTAAAGCTCAAAGACTCACAAAATCTGACCCAACTTTCTCACAAACTGATCACCTGAGACAGCAATCAAATCACTCTGTCACAAAATAAGTACTTGTTTGCAGTTTAAGAATGGTTCAGGTAGAAGGACATTATGAGAAAACCATAAAGGAGAATTAGTAAAAAATTGATGCCAGAATAGCAGCAAAGCCCGTTTGTTTCCCACAAATGTGGTGGTGCCTCTTGCCCAACAATTATGTGTGAGCTGGAGGTTTCGGGATGCTTGCAAGATGCTTATTCTCGCTCTCTCTCCCATGTTTTTATGGCCCGTTTGGGACCTATGTAGACTTATGCTCATTAATCCCCTCATAAAAGGCTTGGGTATCAGGTGCCTCCATGACCAGCATTCAGACCATTTGAGCAATTAGAGAGAAATACCACAGATCACTCTTAATTCTCTATGAAGAAAAGTTTGACTATAAACCTGCAACTCCAGCAGCCTACTCTAATAGCGAAGACACAGTACAATCGCTCCACCCTACCAATTTTCCCACCAGGTCTTAGGCAAGGCATTGCAAAATCAGAGTCCAGCAGAACACCAATCCCAAGCATTCGCATGGGGAAGTACCACCCATTTGTCTGCATGGAGAATGTTAGTCGCAGTTACATTGGTTCAGAAGCTGATTTGCAGTACAGACTCCCGACATGAAAATACTCTTATGCTTTTATTTTTCAGGGTTTTAGATTGCTTTAAGTTAATTCAGTAAGAAATCCACTAAGGCAAAATGAGTAAGGAACTCATGCCAGAAAAACAGCATCCAAATAAGGGAGCTGCACAAGTTTCAGTCACAACAGAACTATTTTTATCTTGAGAAGGAGCTCCGATAGTCCACAAGTCTCCACTCTGCAAATATTTATTGTGGTCTCTAACAGCAAGAGTTGAATCAGAGATCGCTGGAGCTAAAAGTAAAGTTTACTAAGGTCAAGCTAAGGGATGGGGACATACTAAACTCACATCTTTTGCTGCTGCATTGAGGGAGAAGCTATAACACTCTCAGACTGGGGAGTTTGATGCTGCCTCTAGCCTGAGGATGCTTGTCCAGAGCAAGTGAAACCCTTACCTGGACAAAATTCCATTTACTTGGCAGTGACCAGAACTAGAAGCTTTGGCTTCTACACCTTGCACTAAAAACACAGATGTTTTAACTTAGCGTGCTACCTCTTGTGCAGGGCTCAGATGATACATTTTCCAGTAAGCTGTGTTACTTCTGCATACAGAGCTACAGGAATTAACTTTTAAAATCAGGCAATAGTCACTCTGATATCTATACCTAGTTTCTCCCATTCAAGTCTCACGTTATAATTCAGTATAGCAGTTATCCAATTTGTCAGGTCACATTCCTTAAGAACAAAGTAAATGAAACTATCAGGTGTTATTACAAGGGCAGGATTAGCAACTGAAAACTTCCCTATAAACTGCTATCTAATAATTTATGACAGTCTTGATGTTTCCTGGTAACTAGACAAATAGATTATTAAGTCCATAGTCCACTTCTGATATTCTCTTTCCCCCTATCACCAACTTTTGGACCTTCCAACGTTCACTTTCATATTGGTGAAATTCACTGTAGTGCAGAGAGTCAGTGCAGGACTGGCAGTGGTGCACCAGTTACAGTCCGGGAAAGATTTTACCCCAGAGTTAAATGAAACCCCTCCGTTAGTGTCATGACTTAAGCTGGACTGGCCACTGAGCAGTGAAGTGCAGAGCGAGTTCTTCTGCCTGATGTGCGTGTAGAGCGAAAACACAAAAATATCTTTGGAAAGAATCTTCCCACATTAACTGCTTTTATGCCATGATCTTCCCCACCTGCACTCTGCAGACGTGTCTCGAGTCCACAAATGATGCCTTGTTCTTTTTTCCACTTCTTTTTGGGAGTACCTACCTGTTAAACTGGCCACAGACTCACCACGCTGCAGATACTGTGCATCTCAGTGAATGTTGTAAATCCCAAATTACACAGGATTATGTTTTGTGAAATTGCTTTTCCCTTTTATCTCACTGAGTTTGAGAAAATGATCAAGGCTGAACCTCCTGTGTGTTTTGGGTGCGTTTGAGTCTAGGTCCAAATGATACATCTGGCTCTAATTTTGATAAGGGCAGAATTAAAATACAGTCTGGATCCTCCAAGTCCCAGCTGTGCAGTCCCCAAAGGATGCCAGGTACGCAGCATTTGTACCCCTCTAGCAATCAGAACTATTTACTTTGGACTCACAAAATATAAGGGCTAAACATTCCTTTTCAATATTGACATTCAATGGAAATGTTACCCATTTCTCTGCGAGTCCTTCAAAACAGATTCCCAACGATTCCTCCATTTCTCCTTCTCTACATATCTCACCCCTGAAGCCTCCAGCTGCAAGCACCATTCTTCTTCGCTGCCTGTCAACATGAGCAATTAATGGCTCTGAAGAGTTGCTTTGAATGCCTCGTGTAGTCCCACCCACAGGAACTGGCTCGGAGATAGCAGCGCCAAGTAGTTTCATGGGAATCCATAGCAGAGCAATAGTTTCACCCAGAGGTCATAATATTTTGGATAAAATTGTGAATCAGTTTTTAGCTGTGTGCTATGAGCCTCAGGCTACTTTTTAAATTCTCCCCCAAAGCTTACTGTTTTTTACATGAAGAGGCCATATGTCATAATAAACATCAGGCTTAGGAACGGCTCACATTCTAAATGTCAGGCTACAAAGCTACCTCTAAAGATTAAATCTCTGCCCCCTTCAAAAGGGAGGTTGAAGGGAGGGATGGAGAAATTCCAAATACAAAGAACCTTACAAATAAAGTGAAGTTTACTACTAACAAAACATATCTTGCAAAAACACACTTGGTGCTTTTCTGTTGGAGCTGCCCTCGATAAAATGCGGGTGTCATTCGAAAAGGACATCATTTCCAATGAATTCTGAAAGTGTCACACAGAGTATTGATCGATCGAGTCTTGCCGTCAGCGTGACCAGGGCCGGCAAAGAGCTATCCCTGTGATCCAATTTTCAGAGCTCACAGACACCTCCAGTCCCAGGCAAATGGCGTCAGCAAGTGGCAGGAGGGGTCTGGGGGAGGGAAACGTGGAGGGGAGAGTCCTTGTGCTGCCATCTGCTCGTCTAAACATTAAATGTTATTAGCCACAAGCATGGCACCCCCATTGTGCAGAAAGCTGTATTTCTGCTTTTGTGTTACCAGCAATACTGAACCATTTGTAAGTCAAAAGCAGGTCCTTGTCAGCAAGACATACCCCTATAAGATCACTTTTTTTATGATTACATTAATGTTCAGCCAGCTTCCTGCTTCTGCCTACAAAGGCATACACATGGCACAGAACGGGGCAAGGGCAGCACAAGCGGCAGTGCCATTGCTTTCCAACACAGGTCTGGCTGCACCAAGTCCTCGGGCTGGCTCAAATGGGTGCTGGTTGCCTTCCCAGCATCCTGTTCTGGCATGGGGCTGCAAGAAGCAGGCTCTCCCCGGGCAAAACACAGAACCAGCCTTGGGCTCCAGCATAATACTTTGGACCTGCCATTTAGAGAGGCTCAGCTACTAAACCGATTAATCTTGTAGGAGAAGCTGGAGAGGGAAATTATCGACACCCATTATGAAGCTGAGTAATCTCAAAAGGAAACCATCGTCTCAGTGTGAACAACTCTGGGCTTGATTTTGAAAGTGCTGGCAAGGTGGGCAGCAGGGAGAGGTATCATGTGGGATCCTAGCACAGCAAGTCCCTTGCTGGACTTTCAGGCACCATGCACCGATAAAATAACAGGAAAAATAAAAACATGAAAGACGGCAACAAAAGGAGAGAAGCTGGTTAAGAGAAATAGGGTGATTTGCTGTTTGTCTGAGGCTGGTGTGGAATTGTAGCAGGTGAGGAAAGAAAGATTAAGTGGGATGAGTGAATTACAAATGCCTTCTTGTTATACACCGGAAAACTGTATGTTGACTCATTGTTACTGAATATATGAAATACTTGCTCCTGCTGTATTGTTTCCTCTTTGTATCAAATGACACAAGTTCTCTTTCATTACTTTTGCAAGGAAACGACTTCCTTTCTTAATGATTATTTATATATTAAAATAAAACTAGCAATGAAATTGTTTTATGAGTCATTTCTGGTATTGAAAAAAGTAGGTTTTTAAAAACAGAATAGAAGTATTTGGCAGAAATTGAGTTTTACTGAAAATATTGATAGCATTTAAAAAAAAAAACACCTCCAAAATGTAAACAATAATTTAAAATAACCTTCACAGTTTTCACTTTACTTCAATATTTCTTAACAGTTGGGGAGAAAAAACGATTTCCTGATGAGATTTATGAAAGAGGGGTTAGTGAAAGGGGTTCCGCAGTCTCTGATTTCTTAACTTAAAGATAACGGTTTTCTAAAAAAAAAAATAAATAAGGTAAGCAGGCTCCAATCAAATTGAGACAAAAGGTGCTATACAGTATTGTGGAATTTGCAGCTATTTTTTAATGAACAGAAAAATTAAGGCTCTGACCTTCTAATGAGATTTTGCAGGTGGACTCCAACACTGATGTGGAACTACTTACTCCCAGTGGTGCTCTACTTAACAGGCTTATTTCAAGATCAGCATCTAAGTCTGCAAATATTTCTGCTAAACCTGAGGAACTCTCATGTCTGGGTGAGTATAGCACAGAAAAAGCAAGGCTTTGCAACTAGTTATTTGAATAATTTTTGTGTTGAAATTTGTTCTTTTAGTTTCCTATAAATTAAATATTTTGCTTTAAAAATCACCTATGGAACTCAAATTCTTGTGAGTCATCCAGAAAGTATGCCCTACAGTTTGCACCGTGGATTCATCAAACATAATTAATAACAAGGACAGCAGATGCAGTGAAGATATGTCGTAAAGCCTACGACAGGATGAACCGTGTTTGCACAGAGAGCATAGCACCATTTCAAGCCACAAACAAATCAATCAAAGTCAACATCTATTTCCAAGTGATTTGAAAACAGAACAAAAGTAACTAATTTAATGAATTTTTCATTACAAGTCCTCCACTCTACCACAGATGAGTAAAAAAAAAACCTACAGAGGAGAGAGAGGGAGAGTGAGGGAGAGAGAGGGAGAAAGAAGAGGGAGA
>VYXH01008871.1:89202-220601 GCA_013397275.1 Burhinus bistriatus
TCACCCCCCCTTACCCCCCGCCACCATATGTGTGCAGGAGAATGGAGAGGAAAACCAGGTCTAAATGCAAGGTAAGTCTCCCTTAGGCTTATTTAACTTGATTTCTCTCTTTTTAAACAAAAAAATATCTCTCAGACCTCTTAAATTTGCAGAAAGCTATTTCCAAGCCTTGCTGGTTTTCTGGCTGATCTGCTGCTGTTTCAAACTGTGCATGGAGATGGGGTGAATTTTTCCAGGCGCTCAGAGAAACAGGTTGCACCTGCAGCAGGCAGGGGAGCAGCCCTGCAGCCCCACCACTGCGAGCTCAGCGGGGCACCAGGGGCAGTGGGCTGTTGCAGGCAATAGAGGCTGACGTTAGTGTGTATTTGGTGTGGAAAGGGAACGTGATAGTGGTGAGTTAGTAACCGGGATGTTAAAGCTCAATCCAAAGCACACTGAGTGCAGCATTAAGTCTCCCCTGGACTTCAGCGTACCTTGTATCAGGTCTTTAATAACACAATTCATCAGTACAAGGTGAAGAAATCTCTCAATAGCACAATTCTTATTTCTGGATATGCTCTCAGATGCCTGGATCTCCTGCTCTGCTTGTGTACCTGCCATGTGCCAACCAAAATTACCAGCACTGCACTGTCAGTAATGGCTTCAGAGTTTCAGACCACTCAACAGACCAAACCAACAGCTCCAGGAGACCTCCAGACGGAGGTCTGTTTTCCTTGGGCACCGGGGCATGACTTCCTTAGTTTGTCCCTGGCAAGCAGCACACTGCACCCAGCGTTGGCGTTTCATGGACCCCTGCCTCTCATGTGTGGGATTTCCCATTGCTCCTTTCTTTCCAGTTCCTCTCTCCAACTGGAAAGAAGTGATGGAGCTGCATCTCTCTGAGCTGCCAAACAGCAAACCCTAACTCAGCACCAGGAACATGAGAGATGCAGCAAAGACCCCATCAGTCCTCGGCACTGGCCTGGGCACTCCAGAGTGGAGTACAAGTTGACATACTGAATAAATACAATTGGCACATGATTTATTGATTACACCCCTTCCGAAGACAGGCTTTCTACCGAGATGAGATTCATAGCACATCATATCACTTAAATGAGCCCTGAAGCATGTCCTTCATCACGTTTTCACCATTGGTGCTTTCACGAGGCACCAACATTTTTAGGTTTTCTATGTATGCGATCCAGCCCTCGGTATGAGCCAATGCACCCCACTGGTATAGTATCAGAGTTCATCAAAAGGCAGAATTTATGACCTGAAGAAAATACAGGTATTTCAACACTGTGATTCTCGTCAACTTCAGTGGGACTATCTCACAACTCAGGGCCTCAGAGCTGTGCTCTATTTTATGACAAGCTCTAGTAAATGGTTCAGCTTGCTTTGGCGATGCTTCTTCACCCCAGACTGCAAGATGCAGCACAAACTTGTAGGAAAGCACTAAATATAAAAGTTGCAATCTGCAGTATCAGCACATTTTAGGAATGAAAGTATTTACTAGATAGGCAGAATTTTACCATTGTCACTTCAAAAATACTCGTGTATTGGGATAAATTCCAGTCGCAAAAGGTGTCAGTCAGATCCGTTTATGAATAAAGTGACCTGTTTTACAGCTCTTTTGTCAAATGACTTCAGCTCATTTACTGAGTCACTCTATTTTACCCATCTTGCTTTGAGAAGACATTAGCTTGATTTGGTTTTGTTGCCAATGATATATCTTCTCTTGCTCTTAGTTTTGCTGATGTTTCTCCTATCACTCTTATCCTGTCACCTGCAGTGTCTCTCTTTACCACTCAGTTACTCTGCCTGCAACCTCTTTCATCCTATTAGGTGGACAGCTACAATTGGTGATGTGGCCCAGACAGATTTTCTTGTTCCTGATAATAAATAGAGTGTTCAGTTTTGTAACTCTGACCTTGTGTATAATTTTCAAAGATAAGTTTTGGGGAAACGAATGGGTTAGTCATTATAGAAATACTGTAAGGCTTGACAGAAAATAACATGGCAGAAAATTATGACAGAAATAGGAGAAAGCCACTACGAGGCTCTATAGTATCTAAATTATCTTTCTATATCCCAGGATTGCTACTTTTACCATTATTCTCTAAGTTTCAAAACTTCATCTCCCTTGGGTCTCCCACTACTATTATATTTCCTGTTTTCCTGCAAGGGCTCCTCTTTGGCCTATAGCTTTTAATAATTTTTAAAAAGCTTTCAAAATGTTTAGTCTATTTCTTATGTTATTTCCTACTAAAAATAAATATTTTGTACTAAGAAATTTTTCAGTGTTTCCCAGTCTCATCTTATTGTGGATAGTAATGCTTAGGAGGGGTCCAAAAGAGTAGCATGATCTGTTCCAGATAACAGAGCACAGACCTGTGAGCATTTGCAATAGGTAGTGGGAAGCAAGTGGCAGGAGACAGAGGTACCAAGGAGCATGAAGGAGGCAGGTGAGGACAGATACTCGTCCTGCCCCTGACGATAAGTCACAGACCAGTCTACTTGGCCTGATCCTGGTCTCTTCTTGTTGTGTTAGGGTAGCCACAGCCCCATAGCAAAGGCTGACCTACACTCCAGCTTGTTAGTGGGGAAAAAGCACAGTGCTCAGAGGAAAAAGTACTGGGCAGTGCAGCCCAAAGCAAAGCCAGAAGATGTATACCATCACCAGCATTGACGTTTGTCAGAAATCAAATGCTAACAAGAAAATAAGCACATGTATTAAGGAAGCTTGTCTCTGTCCTGTCCTACACAGTCAATGGCACTGACTGCAACAGTACGTAACCGTCCAATCCTACTTACCACCTATTGCTGATTCTTGAATGACTAATGACACTTTAGGGTATTTGAGATATGTTCCTATTGATAGGAGTGCTTGTTGACTGCAGAGGTAATGAGATTGTTTCCATGCTGAAGGTAAGGCCATTGAATCCCCACGTGCAAATGTTGGGAGTTTTTTTGCCCTGCTGTTTGAAAGAAGGCATCTTGGCCATATTACAGCCAACGTCTGCAGTGCTGCAGCCATGTTTTGCCCCAGCAGCACTCTGATAGCATAGGATATCTCCTGCCTATGTTGTCATTGCCATGTTCAGTTCTCCTTGTTGCAGCACCCCTAAATTTGCAGGTACCTGTGGCTTGACAGCTTCACTGCTATTTATGAATCCCGTTTATTTGTGTGTTGCATTAGGAGAACAACCCTGCAGCTTGTGTAAACTGCTGTAACACTATGGTGGTCTTTAGCTGAAAATCTCTGAGAGCAACCAATTCTACTGAGGTTGCTAAAAACGGAAACAGAGTTATATACGCTCTGTTGGGGGGCCTAGGGGTGGATTTGTGCATAACAGGGAGTAAAGTGGTTTGATCCCAGGAGCCTCCCTGACAGCCCTGTGGTTATTCTCCTGATGGTTACAGTCCTGGTCTCTTTTTCTCTTTCCCTTCCTTCCCTTCCTGCCTCCTTAAGTGCTGCTGTATTTTTCATGGGACTTACAGCAACCTGAAGGATGGCTTAAATTCTGTTATGTGGCACCATGAATATAATACAAGTTGGACTTGTTTTACTGAGGAGTGCTGTGTGTAGTAATTTTTTTTATTGTGTTATGCTTTTTGTTCTCTGGGTGTAATTATTGCCTCCAAAGACCCAAGGCATATCTCTAGGTCCAAGAGGGGGCTGCTCCCCCTGCCCACCTTGGGGGAGAGCATGTGGCATGCTGTCTGATCAGGGTGAGAATCACCAGTGCACTTTGCTGGTATGGCAGAGGGACCTGCCATCCCTGACAACCTCACCTTGTCAAGGCAAGTGACGGGTGATTGCTCAGTACAGCCCTGTTGAGCAGATGACTTTCCTCAGCTTCACCTGAAAGAGGGAAAGCTCATTATATGCCTTACGGCAGAAGGTGTCTCTCCTGGCTTTCTCCCAGGGGGCAAGATGACCCGAGGACACTGCAGGCAGATCTGCACAGAGAAGTTGCCAGTGGTCTGTTAGAAATGATTGCTGAGCAAGGAAACAGCACCTTTTCTGCTGATGCCAAGGGCAGCAGCAAAAGGTGGGACAGATACTGGAAACAGGTAACCCTTCAGCAACGGGCCAGAGGCTCACCGGCATTTCCACTGCCATCTCTTGCCTTTTATACCACTTTCTGTCTGTCCTTGAAAAAGTTACGCAGGGACATGTTACCAACAGAGCATCCTCGGGAGGTGAAGGAAGATTGTGTTACGCTGGAAAGTATTAACAGTTGCATCAATCACAAGCCTGGTCAAACCAAATAGATGTCCTACTCACCCTTTACTCAGGCTGAATGGAAGATGCAATTAAATGGCTCTCATACAGTGATGGCAGGAACAGCAAAAGCCATTATCCAAAGCCTGAGCAGAAGTGTGTGGGCTGAAGCACCACCATCCTCAGCAGAAGACAGATGGTCAGAGAGGTTGCCTGGGACTGGCTCAGAAAGGCAGGCGGCAGCGGGCAAGCACATGGATAGCAGCAGGGAGAAAGGGAGATATGGAGTGTTCAGGTGTGAGCAGAGGCAGCGCTCTCTGCGACCTGGGGCTGCTGGGCAGGCTGGCCTGGAAACCCTGACCTGAAAAATTGCCTCTGCCTGTGTCAAGGAAACAGGTTTACATCAAAGAAATAACCATTTTATATAACCGATTTCACTTTTTGGGAGGGGGAAAAACCCAGGAGAATATTGCGTAATTTATTGGGGCCAAAAAGGTCCCACTAAGCTCATCTGACTGTGGGAAAAATATTATCAAATGTTCTAGTGGGGTGGGATTCACCACATGTCTGTGTCCATGCAGCATACATGTCTGCACCAGATTTAATGGCCTAACTTGTCCTTAAGTCACTAGAGAGACATAGGCAGTTTTAGGGAAAGCTTCATCTTTTCCTAAAGAAGGTGTCTAAAATAGGCCAGATGAATTGGGCTTAGAACTGCCTGCTTCTCTCTATTGACTTTCACAAGAGTCTAGACAACAAGCTGAGACAGAGATATCCACACTATATATGTCTAAAGTTAGGTAAGATGAATCCCATCCAATAAGTCTCTGTGCCTCTACCTGCAGGCAAGGAAGGGAATGTGAATAATGATGGATGAGAGAAGCATTGAATTTCCTACAAACATCCATCCACTCTTTCTGTGAACTGGCTTTGGCTGCATTCTCGTGCATTTGTGCATTCCATTAATGCTGTATGACAGTACAAATGCTAGTGGAAGGCAAGTTTCATGCTTGCACACACAAAACTTGTGGGAAGAAGATTGTCAATTTTGTCTCGCAGGCTTTTTGTACCAAAACTGATGGCCGTATTTACATTCAGCCAGGCTATCTACACCAACTGCTCTGAACTTCTGACCTCTTTAGGCACAATGAAAGATAACAAAGATGAAGGCTGTATATTTTCTTTGACAGAATTATGAAGGCCAGGACATAAGTCATTTAAGCAGAAAGGATTGAACAGGCCACGGGGTGCATTGGCTGCTGCAGAGAGAAGAGCATTCAAACTCATTCTGTCAAAAAGCTGGTGGATGCTGATGATGGAAACATAGGCATAATCTGCATAGGAACAGGAGCAAGATATTTTCTTGCTGGAGCTGGTGTGTGAACCAGGGCCAAGTCACCCTCCTAATTCTTCCTGTCATTTCTGAAAGATTAATTTCCCGATGCCTCTGCTGGAGAAATGGGCTCCGTATCCCAGGTCTCACCTTGTCCATGAATGTATCAGGAGCCGTCCCAGGGGTCAAATTCTTCTCCCGTTCACAACCCAGGCAAGCCCATCATCTTTAAGGGTCTCACAGAAGCATTAATAAGAAGAAAAATATGACCACCATCATGTTATTCTGCTTTTGTTTTTATGGGTGACCAAAGTATTTTAGGTATGCTTTCTACAAAGCAGAAAAATGTTTAGCTATTTCTCAGCTGCTAGTAACATCTCAAACCCTACCATCAACTATCCCTACACAATAGATTTTCTTTAAATAACTCTTGGCAAATGCTTGACATCTGTTTTCTCTAATTAATTCTAGCAGTCATCATACTTCACAGCATATGTTGAAAGCTTTCAAGGATGATAAGAGCTACCTACAGCATTTCAATCATGGGAGTTTCTATTGTAAACACTAATCCATGAAAGCTTCAGGATAGTTCCTTCTGAAAAGTCAGTGAGAGAAAATCAAGATGAAGCACCTGCTGAATGTGAAAATAATGACCAAATAAATTAGGGAGAAGTATTTCAAAATGCTGGCTTTTGATTTTATTGCAATTATATCTTGTATTAAAATGAGGTAATAGTTAGGAATAAAGGAGCTGGACCAGCACTATTTCCTGTGAAACTATTAAACAAAAAAAGTTCCACCCTAATCTAAATTCAAAGCAAAAGGTAGTTACAGATGCAAGAGCACAAGGAAATGAGAAGGCAATAATATCATCCCTATGTATTCCTGTGCCCCCCCCTCCCCGCCCTCCAAACTGCACTATGGCCATCATACTCTGAGATGAGAAACTGCTCCAGACAAGCAAGCATTGAAGGGTGTGCCTGTGTCAGTGCTGATCAGATCCATTCCTGCTCCCATTTCTGCACAGTGGATTTGGTTTTTGTCCCCTTATTTCCACCCGCATGCCTGCCTGCCTGCCATTTGCCATTGCATTCTCTCAGCCCGGAGGTTCCCAGTGACTTGGGATTGCCAGTGAACTGCAGGCCCTGCCAGAGGCAACAATAATCACTCTAACTGTAAAAACAACATAAAAGTCAGCATTCATAAAAAATCTGATGCTGTTCTCTGAAGAGGAGTATACCCTTCAATATCACCTTTCGCTTGCCTGTAATGACCCTTTGTATGTTTTATGAACAGAACAACAAAGACCACTTAGAGAACACGTTAATAAGTAAAAGAGTTTGTTGACACCCTTTCAGGAAAAAATGTCCAAGTGCTGCATAAACCTTATTAATTGCAAGTAATTGAGAATTCTCCCCACGCATTGTGCCTTGAACTATGCCAGGCATCCAGCAGCCCCCATAAGCCCCAGTTCCTCGTCATCCCCAGCAGCAGGGCTGGTGTGAGGCAGCAAGGGGTACGGGAGTGGAGCAGGGAGGAGGACCAGGGAGGGAAGTCCCAGGTCCCCACTTTGTGCCCATGTGCCAGCCTGTGGCACAGCATTGCCTTGCTGCCCAGCCGGGACTCAGGGGTGGCATTTAGTGCACCGCACAACATGATGTTTGTAGCTGCTGAGCAAAACCACTCCCCAAACCTTCCTCTGTCAGCCTTTAAGACCCTCATGTCTATGTTAGTGAGTCCGAACTCACCTCTACTAACTCTACGATGCTCTGCAAGTGGTGTACCGCAGGCTTCTTGCTTTGCTTTGGGGTTTCTGGTACTCTGTGGTTTATATGTTAGGTGCAGTGGATTCCGAGCTGAAAAGCAGCACAAAGAAAAGGCACAGGTTGTTAATATTTGTTGTTTTTTTCCCTTGCAAAACGCTCATAGTGCCCATTTCCATGTTAATACATTCCAAAGTGTCTTCTCAATGTTAAGTGTCCAATAATGGCAACAAAACCCAGTAAAGATAACATGTTACAAGGATACACAGTAAATCAGACAATTTAATGAATTCATAACCTTTCATTTTATTTCCTTCCTGTGAGATAATTTTAGCCAGTGACAATGGGATTTGTAGGAAGGGGGAATGAATAGTGATCCTACCTCAACCAATAAAACAAAATCCTAATTTTCTGTCTTTTATCTTTTCCCATTCTTTTGTGCGCCTCTTTGGCCTTGTCAAAACATATCGTTCAGTTAGAGACTAAAAATATTTTCCCATCGATTGGGGTTATTGATTTTTTTTAATCTGTACTTTGGCTTAGAGAGCTCGGGTGAAGGGTGAAAGTTCACCGGCTTAGTCCGCTGTTTTATCTGGACAGCAGAAGAATGTATTGGCAGCAGATTTGATTTACCTTGTTGGTCAGCTGTAGTCACTCCAGGCACTGCAGGCAAGCAGCAAGCATATTTTGCTGTCTATTTTATTGTACACTGAACTTCTTGAAGGTCCAACCTCTCTATTGATTTATCTCTCAATTTCCAGTGCCCTGTGTTTCCATTCTTATTAACATAAATGTATCAGAAATCAGATTCCCTCTCAAAGATATATTGATCATTTATGAGCTTTGAAAAAAGTCTGATGTGTGATGCTATACATTTCAATCACTCACTAAGTCCACAAGACTCATATATACTGATTAATAAACAAACGGAGGGAAAAGTGGAATGGAATGGTGTATCTCATGATGCTGTTACAGAATAGGACATGGATATATCTGGTGTTAATATTGAACAATTTTTTCATACTAAAAAAAAATGGTTGTTACCAATGAATGTCTAAATCTTCAAGAGTAATGGTAGAATGGCTGCTAACTTATTTTTGAACAATTTTAAAATAAACTATTATGAAAAGATAATTATGAAATTATTATTTCACTATGAAATCTAAATTGTACCATATCATGCAAAATATTTACCCTTTTCTATTCTGCCTGTAGGACGCATTGAACATACTAAGCCCTTTTCTGACAAGAGTTGCCTGCATGAAGCTTTTCATATAATACCTGTTACATAGGTAGCTGGTATATAAATAAAAACAGGGGAAAGTTCTTGTCCTGGAAAATGATTTTTGGAAGATGTCATTAGCAAAGCTCTTGTACCTAGCCAGTATTTCTAAGTCACAGTGAGTCCTGCTACTTCAGATCCTGGGGAAGCCCCACTGCAGAGCCAGTGAGAGAACAAGGACATGGGAAGGGAAAATGTGGTAGAATCCTTCTCCTCTGAGGAAAAGCTTTTCTTGCACTTGTGGAAAATATGTCTGACTAAAATTATTAAACTACAGCTTTCAGGGAAGTCTAGCATGCTGAAACTGCAAATGCTAAGTGAGGACATTTAGCAGTCTCCCTAAACACTACCTGATGAATGAGTGCTGCAAATAGGCGCATAGATTCAAAGGTAACTTAGCTGATTTCTAGATTTCTTAGCCAAATTCAAATTAATTAGGTGTACAAAATATACATAAGGTAACTCTAAAGAAGGTCTAAGTTACTGCAGTGCCAATCGCTTCTTGGAGCTCTTGTTTGATGCATCTTCCAAACACTCTTTCAGGAAGAAACAATCCTTTGGTAACCAGTCCTTTGGTTCAGGATTGACTTGACCACAACTATCTGAAGCACTTTCTACAGCTCCGAGTGCCTTTTCCCTGGCCATCCACACTGCCCCTCCAACTTCTCTCAACCAACTTGTGGATATCATTGCTCAGCAGCTATGGACAGCCTTTCCTGTGGATATCTACTTAATCAGGGGGCTTCATTCTCCATTTGAAGTGAGTCTCTGCCACAGGCATGAAGTCAGAAGTCCTAATCCTTTAAGGGCCAAATGGTATTTCTTTGCTATCTCTTCAATAGGTATATCTTGCCAGGTGCTTTTAGCCTGCCTGCCTGCCAGGTGAGGGACAGGGAAGGGACAGGGAAGCTTCCCTTTGCTGTAGGTAGAACGCATGTGCAGGCTTAGGGCTAATGCACATGGAAGTTTATTTTGCTACAGCCCTCTTTTGGGGGGAGGGAGAAGTGGGGAGGGGTATTTTCCTCTCCCCAGCCATTACTTTCTCAGAGGCAGTGAAGCAAAAGGAGCTTTCCAGGAAGGATTTGAATGAAGAAAGCAACATGACCTTGCAGATGACAAGTAAATGCTCATGCAGTGAGCAATGTCAGTTCCTCATCCTCTTTGTGGCTGGAAACATCCTGGAGGGCTCTCTCAGATAAAATGCATTTCCCATCGCAAACCAGCTTCCTGCATTCTGGATGGTTTCTAGCTCTGGCAGCAAATACTCCAAATCTGTGGTGTCAGCTTTATTTTAGGTTTTACTTTTGCCAACAGTGCTGTGTTCTTGAATTTGACTTTGCTCCACACTCCGAACAAATATGCAGAATGCCTTTTCCCACTCTCAGACTCCCCTTGGGCTCACAAGAACAGGGGGATGCCTGAATATAGTCCTGTCCCATGCCCCACAGGTTTCTCTACATGACACAACACTTGACGGTTGGAACCACAGACTGGGTTTTCTTCTCTGCCACTTACTATCATGACTTGCTATGTGCTTGCTTTCACACTGGTTGTTTTCTGGTGTTTTTTTTCTTCTTACATGCAAAGGGAACAGCTGGAAAAGGCATTTTTTCTATGGGTGGGGGAATCGTATCAATATTGCATAATCTATCTCAATTTTCAGTAAGTCTTCATTAGATAGCTGTACCGGGATCCCCAGGTGACATATAATAAAGCCCCTCTCCATGACAGAAACATACCCATTAACAAATTTTACACTTTCCTTTCTTCCGTTGCTCACCACCAAAGCAATTTCAGTAAAAGCCTGATTAAGTCTTTGCAAGACTGGAACACGTGCTGTCAAAGGAAATACTGTCAAGACTAAAGGAATGAGTTACTGGGCATTTTCTGGCTCTGAAAATTCTTTTTTAAGATTCAAGTAACTTGACACAGCAGACACTACTCTGTTTAGCAGTTGTGACCACAGGCCTGCTAGGTGCCCCTAAATTTGAATCTGTTACCTAGAGCAGATAAGATACAGCAACGATTGTTCAAACATACTGTATCAGAGACCTTTGCACAGGGTACTGCTACTGCAAAACCAATCAGTACCTGCAAAAGCTATTTGCTTTGCCTAGGCAACAGCAGGAGCTGGACATGACAACTCACACCATGCCAGACAATGCGACTGCCCGGTATCTCAGAAGATAGTGTATTCCATTATTATACTGTATGATCCTAAATACTGTCATAAACTGCTAATATACTAATGTGTTCACAGTCTATTGATTGATACTGGGAATACTGTTCTGGGTTAGTCTAACTCATTTGTAATACTGCATATAAGCAGAATTTCTTGGAGCACACAGCATGTAGGAAAAGGGATTCCACACATACTTTATCTTATCATTGCAGCATGAATATTACAGTTTCTTTTATAGTGTAATAAAAATAAATTTATTTATAAATCTTCTCACTCTCTTCAAGCATTTGGGACACCATACAAAATTCCAGAAATAATTTAAAATGCATTAAAAATTATATCAAAGGACCACAGCCTGAAAGTTTTAATAAAAAACTGATCAAGGGTGTGAGAGGGAGAGGGCGAGAGATGTTATTCATATGGGGTCAATAACAATCAAACTGAAAACACAGTTAAAATGTTTTTGATATTTTCAAGACAAGGAGACAGAGACTGAGGGAGACCTGGAAAGGAATAGGCAGATTTGGCCCACCTAGTGAAATGGCTTTGGCTGGAAGAGGGGCAGCAGGGAGAGATGCAGGCTGCATCCAGACAGGAGCAGCGGGTCCTCACTGTGGCATGATAGGATGCACCATGCACTGGGTGGTGCTATTAGGGGCTCTAATTCTCCTCTTCCCAACAGGGCTGGTGCAGGGGCATGTGTGCTGCTTCCACGGGGCCCAGCACCACTGACTTTTGCCCTGGCCAGTGTCCCGCTGGCAGTCAAGGACAGCCTACGACGCAAGGCAGGACATAAGTAGGAGTGCCCCATCCAGGGGGCTGTTGCCTATCTATCTGGTTTACCACTGAGGAAGAGTTTGGATTCAGGCAGGGTTTATACTGCTCCAGGACTGAAAAGTGCAAGGATTAGACTGTTTTTACCATTAGTGGATCAGACATTCAGGTTAGACCAGGCACCGTCCCCAGGGAGCCGGGCATGGTGCAGCGGGGAGCCTGGAAGCAAACCATTTGTTGTACTCTGCACAACCTGCAAGTAGCAGAGAAAGCTGTCTGAAAAGTGCCGTAAATGGAAACCACAGGGACTGAGCCTTACGGCTGCGAGAGCACAGGCTGCTGCTGTGCAGCTCCACACACTGATCAGGATGTAACCTGCAGAAACCATGCACGAGGCATAGCTTTTGAAAACCTTTGCCTTTCTAAGCATGGCTGCTGTACTGAGATATTAATAAACTAAACACTGTTCCTCTGGAGACATGGAGTGATGAAAGGCAAAATCTGTCTTTTTTTTAATTGCTTGAAGTTGCTTGCAGAGCTACCAACACAAACTACATTCTGGCTTATGGACAGCATTCAGTCTGGTCCTGATTCTCAGAGCCTGTGAACACCTCAGCCACACATCTACCACACGTTCATATACAATGGTTTTGTGAAAATAGCATTCATTCCACACAGTAAAGCATGAGCAAGTAAAAGCGAGCAGTGTTCACAGCACATGGCATCAGCACTTACTCACTGATATTATTGATACATACTTTAAACTTGGAGATTGAGGATATCTTTTACACCTTCACTAAAATATACCATAGAAGGGGTAACTGGTTACACAAGGGCTGCAAATATCTTTCCAGATTGTATTTGATAACTGTAATTAGATATTGCTGGGTTTATCTTGTATTTTAGCATCTAGGATAGTCTACAGTCAGGAGCATAAGAACATTGTTAAAGAGAAAAGGTTTTTTGTAGGAGGATGGGCATGTGCAGCAGGGGTTTGCAGTGTTGCATGCTGTCAGTCAAAATTTGCTAGCAATGTCATTGAAGGTCAGAGTCCCAATATCTCTGCAATCAAAGCTGACAATGACACATTCACTACATAGATGTAAGGAAGGCACTTTTCCACTTACTGTCCTGGAGTAATAAGTGAAAAATTAAAACTTTTCTTCTAAATATACTGCACGTGTTATAACAACATAGGTTTGGATTTTCTTCACTGAAAGGAGACAGGAATAACAAAATAGAAAATGAAAAAGTAGCACCTGTCATTTTAACTAATTGTGGCATGCTGGTTTCCAGTGGTTTCCAAAGGTTCATAGCTGTGGAATCAGACCAGAGGAAAAGCAATAATGACTACAAATGCAGAAGAGTTAAACTAACAGGGGTAACCTATGCATGTCAGGCAGCAAAAGAGGCTTGAAAGAAAAGAATGTAACCTCTGATTTAATCTACTGATGCAAGAATAGAGCTAATATTTTGTTTCTTCAGTTCACTATGTTAGCATTTATGCTAATGTTTTAGTTGGAAGTACAGTGCACTTTTGAAGCAAATATCCAATTTTTGCCACTTCATAAGTTTTTCTTCACCTCATTAAGCAGATAGAAAGCTAAACCAAAAGATGTGCTGGGGAAGTGCATGATCAGCTCCAGGCACTGCTGGGTGTTAAACCAGACTAGAGCCAATCTGACATAAACCCCCTGAAAGGCAAGGAGTGAGAACGTCAGGTCTTCAGCACCAGCTACAGATCTGTTCCTATTTCACTGCATCACTTGCTGATGTAGATCATACGTACTTCAGCTTCCGTGAGGCTGCCAGGAGCCAAATTTGGAGGCAGAAGCTTGGGCCAAACCAAGGTAATCCCAGACACAGCATGATGAGGAACTTGCCCAAAAGTACATCTACTGGGAAGGGACAGGTGCACAGAGCAACGATGTCACATGGTGCAAGAAACCGTTAAATGTTAATAACACTTAAGTGCTATCAAGAGTGTAGACAGAAGATCCCATTACCAATTCCCAAACAAGCCATTTCCCAAAGGGAAGTTTTTAAATGAGATTTTTTTAAAAGTCCTGAATGCAACCAATTAGTTTAGGATCTAAAGGCTGCTTAGGTAGCACTGGATTATAGATGCTACTTTGGTCATTGTACCTAAAGTTCATGGAAATACTAACATAATCAATTTTATGCAACATGTACTCCTTATGTGACTCCCAGAACATTTTGACTGACCCAGGAATGCAGCTGAAGAATCAAGCGTAAAGCATTTGCCATTCAATTCCAAAGACTGGACTTAGAAACAATTACCTGTGGCTGTGTAGCTGAACTGTTTGTACTACTGACACAAAATAGTAGCCATGACCTCTCACAATACCAACTTCAAAGTAGCAGTCTTGTCTTGTACTTTTCCCTTAGAACTTCAGTCTAATTGTTCACCAAAGCTCTCCAAGCCGTCACCTAGGATTCAACAAGATTCCCCTTCAGTGTCTCACCTCAGCTACTACAAGCTGTGCTATGGGCACATGACCAAGCAGCCCATGCCCTCGCTGTGCTTGAGGGACCCTCGGAGCCAGCTTTCATAAAGACCAAAGTCAGCCACAACTGATTTCTTGTTCCCAAGACACAGAGCAATCTTCCTGTGTGTGCAGACAACAAGGGGGTGACAGGACCAGAAATTATATAGGGAAAACAGGAAGAGAATGAACAAAAGCAGAGACCAACTTCAGTCAAAAAGAGGGTCAGTTAAAAGGAGAGGGAAATGGGAAGAAGAGAAACAAATTACAAAGAAAAAGTGAAGATGAGAGAGAAAGGCTGAGAGTGAGACTACCCTGAAAGCACTAATATACCAAAGAAAATCTTGTGGCTAAGTTACTAGATTGGGTTCCTTTACTTCATATGAGTTCCTTGACCAACCCGATGCCTACACAGCCATGTGACTATGGGACAGACAGTTTTATACATTCAGTTTCTGACTGTATGTAGATATGAAAGGAGGAAGAAAACACAGCAGGAGATGTCCAACCAGACATCCTGAATGAAAATCTGAAATGTTTGCCTCCAAGAAAATACTTCGTGAAAAAACAGTTTCCCCTCAAAACCCAGTCCCAATTGGAACATTTTCCATCAGTTGAAATAATACTGTTGAACTGTATATAGACAGCATGAGAAAACAATGGCAAAAACAATTCAGTATCATGGGATGGAAGTTTTACTACAAATTACAAAGAAACCAGGCTTATTTGCAGAAAACTGGCTCATTTTGTTATTCTTATAGCTGTGAAAACAGTAAGTATCTACCTAAGAACTTACTGATATTTCTAGTAGCTAGCAGGACCCTGATGTGGTCTTTGACTTCATAGGCTATTTTTTCCCTCTTGAAACTTAGGACATCTCTGCTAAATTACCACACCAAGAAAGAAAAGGTTAACTCGAACTTCCAGTGGGCTCCTGGGAGAGGCATCTCACTAGCCCAGCTGCCTTTCATAGCTCTCTTCTCCAGCTCTTAGCCTGTGCATCCATACATGGCTGGGTTTGATGGTTTCCAGCTCTGTGCCTTGACTCTCCAGGAGCCTCAGAGGCTCTTCTTTAGTTTGGATAAAGGCTGGGAGGGGCTTTTTTCCACTTCTTACACCCTGTTCCTCAGCATCGTTCCCTTAGTTCCCTCCCAGAAATCTCAGCCCAGACACTCAGCTGGAGCAGTATGCAAAGCCAGCCCATCTTTTGTTCTTTTCCCCAGTTATTGTAATGGTGACACCCAGCATCCAGCACTTGGGTTCAAATCCTGCGGGTCAGAAATACAGTGTTAATGTTTCGTCAAGACAAAATAGGAACCTTGTTGAATATGTAGCTGTTCTGTCAGCACAGAAATCTCGCAACTGATTTCATAAAATTGAATTTCTGATAGAGGAGAGAAGCTTTCACAAGGGAAGAAAGAAAACAGAGCAAGTATCTTGCAATGGTGAGTTTCACACATCCACCCTGGGTGTTTGGCACCCAAATGGAAGTTTAGAAGATCTAAAATGGTAACACAAATCACCTGGCAATTTATTATGAAGTGATTATATATATTTCAGAAGATGTCATACAAGGTAACTGCATTAATTAAAATGGAATTAATATAGGGCATCTTGCCATAACTTGCAATATATCAAAGGATAATTTGGAATATTACTTCTGTCCCTGCTATAGGGCTCCCAGCATACTCCCTACTTCAGAAACAGTTGTTGGCTTAAGCCTTTGTTGGTTTCATTATCAGCTGCAGTTAATTTTGGAAGAACCATTATGTTTTTAAAAAAAGACAAGTAACTAATAAACAGTGAGCACTACCCTTAAAATTATTTTGATTTACCTTTGTGTTCACAAGGCTACTACTACTACAATCTGGATTTTAGTTTTCCAGCCAAGGTCAAATATTAGGAAGAAGTGCTACTTATGGGACACTGAATACTGGATGCAACTTCTTTTGTTTCAAGTAAAAATTGTCTTCCTTCCACCAACAGAGTGGGCAGAGGTTGCAAGTACCTTCTAACTTTCAGTACCGTTAACATTCAGAAGGAAGGAGTGCCCTAACAAAATAATGAGCTGGGTTGAAAGAATGTGAGGTTCTTAAAATGAATTCCTATGAGGAATTTTTTATGTGCTTTCTTGTTTCTAATCCCCTCAGGATTCAAGTCTTCTGGTTCTCCATCTTCAGCAAAAGGGAAGGGACAGAAATGAGGAGAAAGCAGGGTGCATCAAATATTAAAACACTAAAACACCAAAAAGAATTGCACCAATTACGCTATGTGGATGAAACTCTGCGGCAGCAGCGCTTGATCTGTGACAACAGAAAGGAACACAGGAAAAGTAACTTTTCATCATCAACAAAGAAGTTCATTAGAATAAGGAAAACAGTGTGATCCCCTAAGCTGCTTTATCTCTCTCTCTAATTCATTAGGAAATTCTGCTAGAACTCTTCTTTGATGGTGAGAAGTTAAACACTCTGTGCTTCACCTGCTGCTGATCCCGAATAGGATCAGCTTGCGAAATCACAGCAATGTGAGCACTCTTACTTCCAATCATGTCTGCTTTAATAAATACCATTTTCCTTATTGCCCTTAAACATTCTGCCAGGCTTCTGGAAGAGACAAAGTCTGTCCATAGATAAACACAGCAGTTTCTGCTTAGGAAAATGGGAGCTGCATTCACGTGCATCTGATGGCTCAGTTTGGCTCTTAGCCCAGGAGTGAAACTTTTCTTAGATGATTTTAGAAATCAGTTCCACTGTTTGAATCTGATTTTCTTTACAGCAAAGACAACAAAACTACCTAAACTAAGAAACTTAATTAGGATGCTGTGTAACTGTTGCAATCATCAGCACAGCTTCTATTTATTTACAAAAATGAATGTTTGCATTGCTATACAGGATTTGCAGTGAGGTAGTGTGTAAAGAGCAGTCTCCCCCTGTGCCTGGCTCTGTAAAATTGCATACAGCAAAAGAGGGAGCTTCTCCCTCAAGCAGGTGACTCTTCACTTTCTGTTATATGACCTAAACCATTAAGGCCTGGCCTATACACAAAGGCATGAAGAGTGTTGTTTGATACTGATTTAATTAAATTGGAGCAACTTTTGCATCGGAGTATTCATGCATTGGTTTAATTTGTGTTGATGAATTTACAGGCATGAACTAAATTTGCATAATCAGTCTAAGGCTGGCATAGAAGAGTACAAGCACAAAAATCGCACCAGTTAGCTAAATGGATATAAATTAACCCTGAAGCTCTCTCTGGGCAGAAGGAAGCCTCAGAAATACAATACATCTACAGAGAAAAGCATCCAACCAGAGCAATTCTATTTATTATTTAAGGATTAACAATATAAGATTAAAAAGATGCAAAACCAATTCAAAAATATTCCAAAGCTACTCTGTGTTGAAAATTATCTATTTAAAAAGTCATACTTTCAAATGCAGATTTTGGAGCCGCAAGTCAGCTCAGATTAACCCTATGGCAGGAGTTCCTGAGGAGCTGGTAAAGGACGTGCTCTTCCACATGCGCCTGCTCCCTGCAGCACCTCCTCTTCATCCCTGCACAGATCCAGACACACACCACACCACCACCCTAGTGATGCCCAGGACAGAGAGATGTGAAGAGCGAGACCATTCTGTATCCTGGTCACAGCCACTAAATAATTAATCTCAGATGTAACAAGGCAACAGAGTTTTGATCAGGTGTGTGCACAAATGTTTGAACTTAACATTTAGTAGAGACCAATCCATTCATCTAGCTTTTAGAGTAATTAAAAATCAGAATCTGGTCTTACTAGCTTCAGCAGCAAGACCCAAAAGGGCAGTACAAAGTAACAGCAGGACAAGAATTGAGAGAGGGACTATTACAGTATTTAGATTGTAGGGAAAGATGTAAATTACAAATAATGAAGGAGAAGTACTGCAGAGATCTATAATCTCTGTATGAAGATCAACAACAGGCTTTTGAAACGCCAAAAAATTATACCCATGACAACGCAATGTCACAGTGGGAGAGGAAAAATAGTGACAAATACTTTGTCAGAAAGATAAGAAGCATTTGATTATCTCTCCAGCTGGGGCTTTGGATATTCTTTTTATTATTGTGGTTTGCAAAGCTTTGGATGGAGCTGTGCAATTGCTAAAAAAAGTAGTTTGAGAACAGTTGTTCAAATTAAAAAAGAAGATCATTTTGGCTGCACTGTGCATTTTATCTTGTGGAGTTGTCTTCTGAATTGCTCAAGGGATATTTTCTTTCTGTATTAATGGAAAACAAACATTTTTGACAATCATGTGAATGCACTTGGTTGGAACTTCAAGATAAAAGTATTAGTACACCCATCTTGAAAACCTTCCCTGTCCCTCCTTTCTGCTGGATATTTTCAGATATCTGATCAGAGATCAACAACTTAGCAAACAATGAATACTCAGTGTTTAGTCAAAGAGAAAAGATCAACTTGTAGACTAAAATAACTGGCGCACTTGTCAAAACAGGGCTGTTTGTAGATAGTTGACAAACAGAAAAAGAGCAAATAACTGTACCCCATCATTTGCTATGAAGCTTGCACCCTCTAATTTCTAAAGCCAAATAAAACCAACCACTTCCATATCAAATGCATCTGATGAACAGCCTCAGAGCTGAAGTAATGTGATTTGTTATCTGCCGAATACTGCATATTTGCTGTGAACTTCATGGATTTATTTATTTTTTAAAAAGTAATGTACTTGAAATGTGTTGGATTGAGAATCTTTGGAACGGTCTTTTTTATCCACAGAAAAAACCCAGATTATCTTAAGCATGTCAATGTGGGCTGTTCACACAGATGTTATAGTGCCTCCATTTTCAGAAGGTGCAAAACTCCTGCTGAGGGCACCGCCTTTGGCTTACCTGGTGCATCAGCACCCACCACTAATCTAGTACCAACACCACCACCAACTAATGCAAACAATACAGTGATTCATGTGCATGAGAAACTGGATCCAGACAATATTTATTTCACATAAGCCATCAAACTGTCACGGGAGCAATCAACTTCCATACTTTGCTAATCTAGGTTAGTGTCAACCCATAAAATTCCACATCTTAATGCCAATCCTGAAACCTTTTTGTCCTCTTCAATGATGCTTAAAAAAAAGCCAAATATTAACACTGGACAAATATCAGCTTCCTATGGGCAACTTGTCGTTCTTTAACAATACTGCATAATAAACATGTTCATAGGTAAGATTCACAGCTGGCGGACATTTGTTCATCTCTATAGACTCCAAAAAAGTGGAAGTTGTTTCACTGTAAGGGAAGGGCCGTAGCCTCTTTCCAGCTACCTGCTTTACGTTTCAGTTCTCATGCCTGTTTACTTTTCCTTCTGACTTTACATCTTTTCCCTTTCTGCTAGCACCTACTCTTGTGTGAGGTGGACTATCACCTCCCTTTCAGGTGACACAACATATTCTGCCATCAGCATCTTACAGAAGTACCTGTGTCTGTGTATGACAATCATTTACTTCATGTATTGGCTGGATCTCTCATCTCTGTTGGGTTTTCTCTTTCATTCAGCTGCTCATCTGTCACAATACCTTGGAAAACATTGCTAGCCAGGCAGTCAGACTGAAGATACTAAGTTTATTTTACAATCGAACTTGCTTTTGCTGAATATTCTGAGCACTTTCTTCCAGCTGAGAGAGTTCATGATCTCTGTTCCCTAACTGTTGACATTTACCTGCCCTTTCTTTCATTCCCAGCTCTCTTTCTCTCATTCATGATTCTGATTCCAGAGTGACCTATTACCATTCGCCTTTTATTCCTGCACACTTTAGGAATGACATCTTTTATGTTGATATCTGGATTCCTCTACCTTTTACAATCCTCTAAACCCTTACTCAGCTTTGCCAAGTCTTTACGTGGCGTAGCAACTCAGCAGTGCAGCTACCTCTGCCTCCCCACACAGCTTCCTCAATAACCAAGGGTGCGCATTCCTCTGCTTGTCCCTGGGCCTGTCAAAGGAAAGCGTCGATCAGATGCTGATTTTGCAGCGGGCTGAGGGCAGACCTCACATTTCTGCCTGTGGGCTGGGGGGGAAGCTTGGCCCCATGGAGCTGTACGCAGGAGCATGCAGCAATGCTAAAAGCTGGGACCATCAATCTTGCTACAGATGGTGTCATAAAGTAACGAGTCCTGCTTTCTCTGCCCGCTCAGAAAAGGGACTTGGGAAAATCTGCCCCCTTCTTCAGGCAGCCCTGTCTGCACAGAAATATCTAAGGTGGTTTTGGAGAGAGCTACTGAACATGGGTGAACACCGCCCAGAGCTGCAGGCTATGGAGTCACTGGAGGAAGAAGGAAGAGTCCTTTCATTTAAGTATAAATTTTAATCTATGGCTGGGGCAAATGGAGGGTGAGAACGCATTAGGTAAGGTTACACGTTTGCTTGACTCAGCTAATCAATAACTAAGTAAAGAAGATTTTCTAACCATGGAGAAAACATATTTATTCACTTGCAAAGGAATTGGGAGGCGCTTCCAATGATGCTTTGTATACAGATGTCTTTGGACCTTGTTCAAATAATGTTCTTTGTATTAAACTGCATGCTGATAATCTTAGTGTGGTAACTGATGACAGCCTTCTCAGTGCTCAGTTAAAACAGAGCATATATGTCTAAGATTAAATGAGCTAAACAGCACAGAGCACACTTCTGCAACTGTTCTCAGGTAGTTTTTTCTGCACAGCTCATTGAGTGTCTAGCACAGCAAAATGCAGGTATTCTTCATTCCCATTACGTTTTTAATTGAGAGCTTATGACACAGCACTGTTCAGAGAAACATTTCAACAGCCTTTTCCTCATGGCTGCAGGACAGTGGGGTATTTTTTTGCCCTTACAAAATCTATTTCTTTGTACTTTTCTTTTTTGTACTTTTGATACTTGACTCTCCAAGGGCTTAATATCTTAATGTCCCTTTTACAGAGTAGGAGAATCAGTCAAAGACTAAGTAATCTGCCTAAGATCACAGAGGAAGGCTGTGGCAGCACCACACTGAGACCTGAGGTCTCCAGAATCCTATTACTATGCTCTAACCCCAAGAGCATTCTGCCTTTCTTAAAAGCTTTACTATTACATTCAAGCATACATAGACTCAGATGGAAACAAAAACAGAAGGCATAAACAAACTCAGCATTCTGGTGACTGCAGACACTTTGAAAGAACAGAAGAGTAAACTTAAAAAGTCGGATCAGTTTGAACTAAATTTTGACAGGACATTCTAATGTAATACATTTATATCTATTTTACAACTCTTAGTTCATTATTCAGTGGACTAAAATATTGCTGAAAACATAGATGAGTGCTCTTTAATAACCAGTGGTGCATGATTCTCTTTTGCGAGTACTGACTATTTTGAATGTGATTTATGTCCATGATCTTATAGGTAAAACCTGCTGGAAATAAGAATAACTTTTTCGCTTAAAGATATTCCCCCTTTCCCTGTGATAAGTCTGTCCATCACCAAAGACCTGATAAAAGGACAAAAGCAAAGGTCACTGACATCAAAAGTTATGTAGTCATGCAGCAGAAAGGTTTCTGGAAACACATGAAGTTATTCTCTACCTTGTCATCAGTGTCACGGACAGGCATTGCAAAAACTAACCACACTGCTCAGAAGGACTCTGGCAACACAAGAGCGGAGCACATTGAGGGACTCTATGGATAGATAAAAAACCCATGTGGGCTGTTTTGCTATGTCGCAGACACATTATTTTGATTTCATTCCTTCCTGATTTATGCTCTCAGGCCATTTTTTCTGTTGGTCTGTATCACTGGAGTCAGTACACTGAAGTGACTTTATGTCACCTGAAATCCCCACTACCAGTGGAAGCAGGAGGATGTAAAGGACTTCCTCGTGTGTGGGACAGCAGGAAGCTAGGTAAAAAAACAGCTAGAGATGAAAAGACATAATTAGGAGCTTAAAGAGAGCCTCTGGGGACGCTCACAACACCTTTGCTTGAGTACCTCTGGAAAACTTCCTCCTACTTCCAAATGTCCAGAATAGTAGATAAAGTCCACAGTCCAACCACGGTGTTTCACAGTGTAATGAAGTAATGACCTCACAATATAGTTAGTTAAGAGATTGTTTTATATACACCTGTTACGCTATGTTATTAATCATTCCTGGAACATTCTGCATGACTTGCTGCCTTTCGTCATTATTCATCCTCTCTTGCAGGTAACTGTCATGAAAGAAAGAAAAAAAGATTCTCAGAACAACTCAACCAGTCCCCAGCTACTCAGTCTGGAACTGCGCTTACAGGAGCAGCGGTTGTTACAAGGACTTTGAGCTTAGAACTACCGTCCCGTTATTCTGCACACTAAAAGCAGAAAGCACAGTTTATGCCTTAAATGTTTCATATTTGAGGCTGTTCTTACTTTTAGGGAAGGAAAATTGAAGTTTGAGCTTCTTCAGATCATAATACGAATGGTATTTTATTTCAGGGAATTATCTTTTTGTATGACTAACATTTGTTCATTTGACTGTTCTCTGGAATTGAAGGTAGGGCATTTTGAGATGTTATTGTACTGCTAAGTGCAATAAAAGCTGCAGAGCAAGTAGCTAAATACCCTGAGGAAAGCAAACACACAGCTAATGACACACAGCAACTGCTCTACTTTGAGGATTTCCTGGGACAAACAGTTAAAACCAAAGGCAGAGTTTATGACCGTGAGGAGCCTGATCAGCTTCAAATGCGTCTAATTCTGTCACTTTTACCTAAAAGAGCATTTCTGACTCATCAACTTAACTGGGAACATGGAATGAAATCAGAAATGCTGTCTTGAATAAGGGTTTGCTTCTGGGAGCGTGTAATGCAGTGCCTGTGAAAGGACCAAAGCAAAGGGTAAATAGTGTCTCTTAGTCTTTTTTTCTATGTTGTAGTTTACCACTTTGCATTTGTTTCAAGGTTTACCAGGGGTTTGAATTAAATCCATCCAAACGAAGACTTGATATTCAAGGCTGCCCCTCGGCAAAGAGGGGTTTTGCATTCATTAATATTGCCTTGGGATGAAGGAAGGAACAGGAGAGCCCTGATTGACCTTGGACATTTATAAAGGTAATCTAATTTGTGCTCGTTTGCTACTTTTTCATTAAAGCCACTCCTGGAATGTTTCTTATCATGAGTTGTGCTTCCCTTGAGAAAAGTTTTAACAAATAGACCAAATCCAGTGCAGAGCTGGCCCAGCAACTGCACTCCTTAAAGTGATGTGGAAATGCAGGCTTGAAGAAATCTTCTGTGATCTGACCTGCAAAATTAGGAAGGTGAAGTCAGAACCAGGAAAGTCTACAGTCGAACAAGTCAACCTGTAGCCTGTATGGGGCTCATATTACATTGACATACAAGTGACTATGGCTTATCAAGGACTGAATGAAGCGATTTTGTTCACGCAGGTCAGCTGCCCATTTTGCAGCTGGCATGTATTACCAACTGCTGTCCGTTGGTGTATGCAGAGGGAAGAGCAGTAATCTGGTCCTCAGTACTGAAGCTTTCTCACAGCCACGGAGTCGAAGACATAATTCCAGAAAACCCCTGTCCAAGAAACAGCTGATGCCAGTGACGAAAAGAAACGTTGCAGTTCTCAGAAACATTACCACTACTCGGCAGGAACTTTCTTTGTTTCCCTGACTTAAAGTATATTTGTTATACCACAGATTAACTGCATCCATTTAGGGAAGAAATGGTCTTGAATCATTGTTCCATCTTAGGAACCACAGGTGATGTTGTACACAGTCTGTTTACAACCTCAGGGGTTAGTGAAAATGAAACCAAACTAAGAAAACGCAGACCATTGACCAGAACGAGAGCTGCCAACATTTCCTTCTTTAATCTCTTAACCAAACAATACGACACATGACAGCACAAGGGTGAGGATGAGGTTTCAGAGCCTGTGGAGAATGCCAGTTTTTGGTTAAAAAGAAAGAAAGAATATTTTGCTTATCTGATTTACATATTGCACATTAAATAAGCCCTGCAAGGTACCATGCTTCAAAACGGACTTATTTTTTAAGAAATGTAGATTAATAATCCTCCTTGCTTAAAAAATGAGCTTCAATATTTGTGCGAATCGTAGAGTGAAAAAAATCAATGTGCTATCGACTGCTGGGGATGATCACATTCATTTTGCCCTTTGTGGTTGGTGAAATCCATGCTGCAATTACAGAGACAGGCTGGCAGCAAAGAGCCTCAGTTGGGCTTTCAGCTCCACATTAATCCAAAACTCACCATTTTAATGCAGATATAGATTGCCACGAGTCAATAGCTGACTACTTGAATTGTGAAGTAGCAGTTCCATGCTATATTGGCAGCACTGGCTGTTACAGTATCTTCAAGTATTTTGAAATTTCAAAGCCTTACTCCATGAAAGTGAAGAGCGTAACTGACACCACATCGGAAGGGGACTGCAGTGTTAACACTGTTATCATAAAGACAGAATGCTACAAACAATCTTAAAGTAGATCAAAAGTAGACTTTTCATGGGATAAAATGCATACGTACCTTAGCTCGTGTTTTAATGCCCTAACGCATTATCTTGTAAAGAATCCCAAGTGTTGAATTTGTATAATATAGTTCCCAATTCTCTCTCATTTACACTGTTCCAAGCACAAATGACTTCACCAAAGTCAGAGGGATCACTCTGCATTTATAATCTGGCGAGTGAGGTCAGAATTTGTCTTTGAGTAGCAATTTCCTTTTCAACAAACCCTCTGTAACTAAGAACTGAACTCTGCCACTAAATTTGTGTGAAGAATCGGGGAATCTACTAAGCAGTCAGCATCTCTTTTATAGCACAATAGGTGCAAGGTGAACTTTATTTTATGTACAGTAACTATATTCTTGTATAACTTTATGATACTGACCTCTTTCTACACTGGCATCCTCATGAAATGGTGAAATGTGCACTAACAGATCCCCACATGTCGAGAGTTACAGCTGTCATTTATGGTGCACAAGGCGAACTCAATTCGAAACCTACTGAGCTCCATGGAAATGCTTCCGTTGATTTTACTGAACTATGCACGTGTGACTGCAGACAACTTCACCGCACAGGCAAACACCAAACCTGGGCTGGGAAGGAGCTGCCTGCTGGTGTGCTGGAGTTCGATCTCGGAGCATGGAGGCTGTGCCGTGCCGCACCGCCGAGCAGCCAGGCTCTGCCTTCTCTGTGCTGCAGTGTGTCTGCAGATTTGAGTCACTGTGCAATTTGACTGTGGCTGTTTTTTCTGTTAATTTCAGATCTAATCAAATATTTACAAATTTCCCAGCTACAGCATGATGGTGGCATTCAGGGCCATACTCTTTCAGGTTTGACATTGATCACCTCTTACTTATCCATGCATGTATCCATTTTCTGTGCTACAGGTAGGAATAAGACAGGAGTTTGCTGGGGCTGAGCGACAAACTCAACTTTGTCAGATGCAGAACAATGTGCGCAGTCATTTTTGTTACCAGGGTAACCTGCAACTCAGTAAGATATATTAGCACATGTAATACTATCAATAATAAAAATAATAAAATAGGTAATATATAGGGAGTAGATCTAGATATTTTGCTGCAAGATCAGATGTGTACAATCAAAAGAAGCCATTTTCCTTTGTTCATGACTGAAATATAGACTCATTTGATGTTGGTAAGCCTCCATGTGGTTTTAGGCTCTTAACGATGAGTCCTGCGCAGAGTATGCACCTATAAGGCTTTGTGGAGGATTTATGAAAGAAAGAGGATTCACCCTGGTGTTACATATTGGTATTCTGTGTAGCTTTTCATAGCACGCTTAATATACCTTAACAGTCTACCTTAAAAACATTATGAGATTGGAGCAAGGATCTTAACTTTGCCTGCAGAAAAATATAATGGTTCTTGCTGCTGACCTGCAGCTGATGGGTTCTTATATCTGAAAGTCTCATTAAGTTCAAACTTTGATATAGTGTGGAGATGAAGATATTCGTATCTCGGTTATAAACAGACTCACATTATGTTTGGAAGCAAAGATCCACAACTTTGCAGGTTTTGGGTTGCTTAGAAAGACAGAAGTGAGTTTTCAGATGTTTTACTTTTGATTTGCTGAACCAAATATAAGGTTTCCAAAAAGATTAGAGTTTATCCCAACTATAACAGATAACATAATATTAATTTTATTAGTAGCAAGAATCAGTATAACTGTGACACAGGTCTCACTAAACATAATGAGAGAGAAGGACATGCAGTGGCATGGAGAGGATAACAGTCTTCCATAGGAAGGCTTCCATTAGCTGAGACTGCACGAATTATTAAGGTTTTCAGAATCAAGTCCTCTCCTGGTGAAACTGCTGTGGTCTAAAATGCCAGATAGAAAGCTCACAGCTACAACAATTCAACATCAGTTAGAATATTAATAAGTAAATGGAAAAAGTGCTTCAAACCAACAGGAAGAGTTTTTCACCTTGACTTTGCTACCTGAGTAGTTTTCATTAATTATGAGGAACTGGGCTTACAGTGGAGTGCATAATGATAGCCATTATGTGGAGACCATAAAATCAGACCCTGTTTTTACAGCCTGTAAAAACAAACTACAAAGTCTGTCCGAAGAAGCTTGTAATCTTAATAGAAAGCACAGACAACAGGAATAAGGTGTTGAATGCACAACCCAGCCATGTCCCAGCACCAAACAGTGGTTACCTGTACAGGTCAGGTTAAGTGGGGACAGCTTGTTGAGCGGAGGGAACTGGACCTGACTCACGACTCGCGTAGTGGCAAAGCAGCGGTCGGTGAAGAGGGCAGAAAATAGGCGAACTGAACTGAGCCCAGGGCACTGCTGCCCCGGCTCCTTTGAGCCTCTGCCTGGCTCCTCTCTGCATTTTTTTCTTTTCTTTCTGAGGACTATTTTGCAGATGTTGGTTTGGTTTTCCCCAATGCAGCTGAGCCCTTTCCCTTCTCTGGAGGTGCCGATCCCTCTGGGAGGGCACCAGCCTGCCCTCCCCGGCCCCTCCTGTGAGCCTGCCAGGAACAAGCCCCAGGAGGGCATCCGCAGAGCTTCCCCCATACTTCTCTTCCCCTGTTCATATTGCTTCAGTTATCATGTCTTCAGACCATCCAGTTTGAGGTTGATTTTAAGACAGTGAAACTTTGTACTCCAAGAAAGTTAATTTTGAACAGTTCAGGAGAAGTTAGCCTGCCTTTAACAATCTCCACCTGGAATAAGAAAAACGTAATAAATTCTTCGTGTTTACTGCCTTTACACAAGGCCCCAGACTATGGATTATCTTTTTATTACTCCTTGTTGTAATTTTTTTTTTTCTCTATTATTAGTTTTTTTAACAAAACAGTGGCAAGAGGAGAAGATTGTTATCTTCCCTGTGGACATTTACGGGCTTTTGAATGAAAGTTTGGTTACAGATTTGTACTCTGTGGAAGCATGAAACAGTTTTCCCTTACATAGCTGGTGCGCCCCATATCTCAACAGGAAAACTTTCCCAATGATCTGGCAACAGCTATTCAACAGAATTAGGTAAATATCTGAGAATTTGGAGTATCTGCTTCACTGCTAAAAAAATACCAAAGAATGAATGTACACACAAACACAAATACATATTCCTACACAGGAGGTCCCATGTGAACTTTTTTGTGGACAAACCATAGGTAGTGGCTTTTTATTCACTCCTTTTAGCTGCAAAAATCTATTATCTTTCCAGCAGTGAGTGGAATTTTCCAGTGTTGCTTAATGTCGAAATAATGAACTTTGGCAAATCTAAATCAGCTGAGAGCAAACTCCAAATATGAGAACCTGTAGTTTAGGTGGCAGTTTGTGCCATTGCATCATTGGAGCTGAGCTGTCCTTAGACCACTGAGTACAGAAGGATAAATCCTGCTGGACTCAAGGGTCATAATCTAGTTTCTCTACTGCTTCCTCCTTTATCCTGTTTTCATCACTTGGTACTATCGTTTTGTGTTCTGCCCCTTTCCATATATTATCGCAGGACTCACTATAACATTGCAGGTAACAGTCTTCTCCAGGGGAAAGACTTGGTATTTTCTAAACCAAACATAATTCCTTATTGTCCTGGTTTGAGGTAAGATAGAACCCATTTTCTGTTTTGTAATTTTACTTTGCAGCTAAGCCTCTTCGAACTAACTGAACTTTCTGAAATTAACAGCATATTGTGCAGAAACTGCTGGCTCTCAGAGTGATAAGACCTGATTAGCTGTAATTTATGCCAAGGAATGGTAGGCAGAGAGGCTCTTGCTTATACTTACTGCCATAACAACCAAGGGCAGCCAACTTTGTTACTTACCCCGTTGGAGGGTCAGAAGTGGAAAAACGTAGAGGAGTCACACCTGTGGGGAGGAGCGGACAGGACAGGTGACCCCAAACTGACCAACAGGGTATTCCATCCCATCTGCCTCATGCTCAGTATAAAAGCTGAGGGATCAAAGGGTCACTCTCTTTCTTCAATGGCTGGTGTCCGAGGAGGACTCTGTTCATCTGCCTTTAATCCCGATCCGTGTGTTCCTGAATCCAGATCCAGAATCCAGCTCCTGTCCATCCCTGCGTCCAGTCTGGGACTTTCCCTGTGCCTGTCAGTGACGTGATTGTCATCCTGGGAGCTCAATACTGGTTTTGTATATATTGTATATATTTCATTATTTTCTTTTTTATTATTTTATTAATATTTTCATTAAAGTAGCTTAGTTTTTTCTAAACTCATAGTCTCTTTCTCTCTCTCCCTCCTCTCCTTGGAGAGAGAGGTGGCGGAGAGCATCTGTCATTCATTTTCAGTGGCCAGTCTGGCCCAAACCATGACACTTATCAACATACAGTATCTGCATTTCAAGAACACACAGAATTAAGGAGTGGTTCAGCATAGACTGATCACAGAAGACAAGGAATTTTCTCTCTATCTGATATGTCTTTGAGATCATTATGAGGGAGCGGAAAGATGCAGCACAATGCAGCATGGGCCCACTGAAACGCCCAGAAATGCAAAGCTCTTCTCAGGTAGAAGTCAACTGGCATGCAACCAACTGAGCATTTCAAAGACGACAGAAATAAAATCAGCCAGGAAAAGCAGAGTTAAGGGAGGGAAACTAGAGCAATTCTTAACCACTGTTTTAGAATGAAAAGAATAGTGAGCTGACTGAATTCACATAGCTTGCAGGCTGCTGGCCAAGCAAGAGGAGGTACAAAAGGACATCATGTTATGAACTGGAAAGTCAGTTCCTCTCTATGCCACATTAGAAGTTTTGGAAACTCAGAATCTAAGTATTAAGCTTCCTAGTACTATTTCTCATTCCAGTGGTTATCTCCATCTGAGCATATGCATCAGCAACATTAACCCACCAAATCTACAGGGAAAAAACTCACCTTAAATGCCTCAAAGCAATTCCCTGAGGTTTTAAATAGAGTGGACTTGTAACAGGTGCCAAAATTTATCACTGAACTGAAGAAAACTCCCAAAATTAGTCATCAGACTTGCTGGTTCACATCAAAAGGAGTGGCACCTTGTTCAGCAGCACTTTAGTCCACAAGAGCGATGGGGTATCTTCTTGGGGAATACAGTGACAGCAGGCGTAAAGGAAACATTACCTATATGGTCCCTTCTCTCATTACGCGTGATCCTCCTTTAAACCTCAATGTATTGATCCAGCCCTGTTATTCAAGAAGTGCCATGACATGTCCAGGTTGAGTTCTAGCACCCAGACCGTGGGCCACGTTTCTTGGCTCACTGACCCATGATGATCATGCAGTTGGAAGACAACGGATGTGGTCAGCAGCTGGGGAAGCACTGCAGAAAGGCTTCCTGAATGGAATTGAACTGCTAAGTAACAAAGTAAATTAATGCAGATTTTTAATTTAAACTTAAGTATGGCCAATACAAAAGACTGGATGGTACAAAGTGCACAGCATCAGTCTTGGAGGTTAATCCTCATCTGATTAATGCATGTATTTTAATCTAGGTGCTTCTTACTATTTTGTCTAGAATTAATATTTTCAGAGTCAATTGACATGCAGTTTTATAAGAGTGTCTGTCATCAAGTTATTCAAACATATCACCACAGCATTAGAATACATTCCATACACTGACTGACTATCCATAAAATTCCCATGCTAAATTTGAAGTTTTATTATTCCCTTAAAAGCACTTAATGGCTCCAGCCCTGCACGCTTGATAGAACTTCTCTCACCATTTACCCTCAGCCATTCTCCAGGCTCAGAATCGGCAGCCTGCTGGAGGCCATCTCCAGCCTGGGGAGACAGAGCTTAGAGTAACAAATTCCAGTGTTTCTGCCTGTTCATAAGTCTCTTAGTAAGCATTTAGGACTAAAAATGTGGCTATTTACCACTACTTATTGTTTACGCATGGTGGAATTTGTCTAGGCAGCAAAGTCTGGCTGAATTTCTCTGGATTCTGGAAAATGTAGATTCCAAGGCTGATTTCAAGTTGTCCACAAATCAGTAGTCACAAACAAAGGCGAAGCTTAAGAGACGTGAATTTATGCCCTATTCTTTGCTCACAGGCAACAGAAACCACTTATATTCTGTTCCAGCATTAAACCTTGTGCATGAAAATTGTTACTGTTCTCAGCCACGACAGTCCTCAGTCCAGAGATCCAAAGGACCAGTGGAAACAAGGAAGCTGTGGCCACTGGCTCAGCCAGGAGAAGCTGTTTCAGCGCTCACCCTTGCTCCCAGGGAGCACAGAAACTTAGCAAAAGTGATCCCAAATTGTCAAGCTCTTCCTTTTGCTCCCAATCCTGGTCCTGTCCTGTGACTTGGGCAGTGCAAGTCACCAAGTCAGTCTGGGATTTGCATAAGCAATGGAAATTAAAATGGCAAAAGTATCTGTACATGTTGCCCAAGCACAGACCAGCTCAATTTTTGAAAACCAAGCCTTGTGTTCAACAAAGCACTGCTCTTCCAACAGAACATTCAAGTGAAACCTAACTCAAATAAATAAATTGCACCCGTCAGATGTTACATGTTTTCAATGCTGTGTCTTAAGACTTCACAAATCTAAAGTAGAAACTTTTTTACATATCAATCTACAAACAAACCTTAACGTTTACAGTGAATTGTTAAATGTAAAAACTTCTTTCATCAGAATTAAGCAGATCCACACTTTACACTACATTTATTACAAAAGTTAAAAATGCACTGGCTGTTGAAAAAATTGCAGTATCACAATACCTGTAATTCAGTTGCTACTGAGCCTCTTAATGTGATGATAAGTTGCTTCATTAGAAAAAGTTTTTTGCTTCTTAAATGAGGTGTGAGGAAAGAGGAGGTACAGAGATAAGTAATTATATTTCTAACTGAGAATCTAAAGCGAGTTAAATGTATCTGCACTAGAACTCATTATGAAATATTTTTCCCATCTTATGAACATTTTCAACATTGCAAATCTCACTGGCATCGTAAATCAGAATGAAAAACTGTAAAATTTTTTTGAACCAAAAATTTAAGAAAAATTTCAGCTTATGTCAATCAGAATAGTTTGCTTTCATATGTTCAAAAGGCCATCATTTTGCTTTTACACTTTGACTTATTTTTGTTACAGATTACATACATATCCAAACAAAATGTAATGAAACTGAATTTTTAGAAAATGGTGCAAAATCCTCCATGAACAAGTTGTAACCTATTTTTCAAAACTTCTTATAAATGAAAATGTCGTTAAAGGTATCCTGTTCCAGCAAATTATTTCACACTTGACAAATCCACACATTTTGGAAAAAATAGATTCTTTCAAGTTATTTTCAGTCAACTCTCTCTGATATCAATATCTCAAGTCTGTGAAACATCAAACTGTGTGAAGCTATTACAAATGCTGAATGTGTAAATAAGTATCTCCATCTAAATTACTTCATACTTTTTCACACAAGAAACATAACGGCAACAATAGATCAATTGGACTGTAAATATCTAAATATGTCCTTTAAAAGCCAAAGGAATGTCAGATACAATTTATTTTCAGGCAGTGCAAACTGAGACATTAAGTGGCAATTCTACTTCCATTAGCTAAATCTGGCAAATATGCAACTGTTTAAAGGCATTGTCAATAGCCATTGCACAATTAAGTATTTGTACTGATGCCTTATTAAATTACCCTTTTCAAGTAGGCATAATAAACTAGGAGTTCACTGTACAGATTTTCACGGTGAAAGTCCAGATCACTCGAAAATTTATTTAAAGAGAATGCAGTCCACCGAGTAATGAAGTAAATGTCAAATGTTTTGTGGCAAATAAATCCGAGTTATCTTAAAACTTTTTTGGCAGATATAGCTGAAGATGACACTGGTAATAAAAAGCCTTCAGATTAACAATTTTGATTTACGGAGTTCCCAGGTAAACTTTCAAATGCACTGCATCGCCAGCAGCAAACCCTGCTTGGTGGGGAATGGAGATTGTTACCTCGGGCAGTCAAAAATGGCAAGACAGACAGAGCTAATAACTTGGATGCTTGTTCAAAGTACCATTGGCCTCTGTCACTTCAATTATAACTTATGCCACAGTGCCCTGGAAAGAGCCCCTGTGCCTGCTGCCCACCTCCAACTGCGGGAAGAGGTGCTTGGACCTGGCTGCTGCGTGCACACCCTGTTGCCTCCCATCCAGCTCAGCATACCAGATAGGAAGGAAAGTAATGCAAAATTGTTTTTCTGCCATAAATTACTACTCCCCAGTGGCAAGGCACGTCTTCAAGGATCAGTGTTTCTGAGGCTGGACCATCCTTGCAGTCTCTGGAGATTGCTGTCCCCAGCCCTCCTCTCCTCTGATCAGCTATGCAGCTGTAGGAAAGGCAATCCTCCTCCTTGTTTCAGGGCACACGCATGACAAAGAAAGCCTCGGTGTAGGAAGAAATGCTCCCACACTGGGCAGCTGCTGGTGACCACCTAGCTCTTTGTGGCTATCAGGATGAAGGCTGGTGCCAACAACAGTCCAGACTACGTGGGCACTTCACCCTGTCCCCTGGATGGCAATTAAGCACCATTATTGTGCCTTGTTTTCAGAATACTTGTCCTGCTTGCTATTCCCCACAAACAGCTCTGGCTTTATCAACGTGCTAAATTTTCAGACTCCTTCTTCCAACCTTTCTTTTTTAGCATCATTGTCAGCTGCCGAGAGGCATAGAGAATTACCTTCAGACCCTTATCCTTGTGCCAATCTGCCACTGCTGAAATGAAACAGCAATGGCCACAGACTGACAAGATGTTTCATGTTGGTAAATTGGAATTCTGTCTTTCCAGACCTCTTCCAGGGCTGGGCTGCTGCTTTCTTTATACACACTGTAAGCCAGCCAGGCACGCGTCCTCCAAGACCTAGCTGTATGCCTGGCTTGAACCGACCTCAAAGGAAGACAGGCATCGACATTTGCTAGCATATTTTGGACTGCTGCAACACAAAGGCTTTATCTTAAACGTGACATCAAACCACTTCCAATACTTATAATTTCCTCAGATATATCATATAATCTTTAAATATTTTCTGACTGAATGCACAAGGATTTTTCTTCCCTTCATAGCTTTATTCTATTACTAGTTTCAATCGGATGCTTTAAAGAACAGTAAAGTTGCAATGTCCAAACTGTTATACATTGAGTTGTGAATTTATTCTTTTAAATTATAGCTTAGTATATTTAGTCAGTTTGTTTTATATCAAGCATTTATTTAAGTGGTTTTCATTGTATTGACATTTTATAATGCCCTCCTAATATTCTTATTATTGATTTTAATACTGCAATGGTATTATTCATGGTGACACCTATTGGAAAGCAAGCTTCAATTATATCAATAGATGCTATTATTATAACATTGATAACATTAATATTTGATAGTGGCATAAAATGTGATGCATTGGCAATTAACTCATTAATGTAGATATCATTAACCAAAAATGTCAGAGTTGTTTTAATGATTTTTCCGTTGCTTTCTTTTAACAAATTCTCTAATCACTGGTTCAGTTTTGTGTTTTTGAATGTGTATTAGCCACAAAAGTTTTTCTGAAAACTAAATAACATCGTCTCTTTTAAAGAAGAAAAGAGGGGCTTTTATGGCTTGGAAGATACCGTCAGTCTTGAATCAACAGCATTAGTAGCAGACACAGTACATGAAACTCCAGCACAGAATATTCAAAAAGAAAAGATTTACCAAAACATAACCGTGCCTTTTTGCTTGTTGCTTAGCAACCAGAATTGATCCAGCAAAAAAGTCACCTGACTGAGGAATTGCTGGTGGCAATATTGCTCCATCATTTTTCTTTTTCACACTAAACTGATGAAGGTTCTATCAGAAACAGCTATTAATTGTTTCTTTCTTTTCTCTCCAGCTCCTTAATTATACAGTAGAAACATTTCTATTGCTGTTACTGAAAGGAAGACAGCACAATGTAAAGCTTAAAAAATTAACAGACTTATTCAAATACGCCTAGATGTAAAAGAACAAATATTGCAAGCTGCAACTCACTGTCAACTCTGCCATCCCAAAATAACAAACGTAGTGAACTGTTCATATAGCAACAGAATAACCATTTTTACCACACCTGCACTGATGGACAATTTGCAATAATCTTTCAAAAACCACAGACTAAGAATACTTCTTGTTTTGATGACTCAGTTGGAATTCACCACCACATTTGTCTTGCTTTCATCATTTCTAAACATTAGCATTTTCGTCTGTTGACTGAAAGCACTTCTGGTCCTCTATAACATATATATAAAACACTTTTGATCTTTTAAAATCCTTCTGTCAACCTGGAATCACACAGCCTCTTACATTACCTTGTTCTTGTCCTTAATGGTGACCTGCAGTGAACTCTGCACTCCCTACTTTCAGATGTTCAGCATCCTTCCTTTGTTAAAAGCTGCTGATCAAAAAGGAACATTGTGCTCACTGTGTTTCCCTCTATAGCCCCTCACAATCATTTACAGGAATTACACTAAAACACAGGGTATGGACAGCGGCAATTTCATTTAACCACATAGCGTATTTTTGTTTTGCTTTCTACAGTACTTAATTCCTTAAGTAAATAAGAAAAGGGAACGCATCTTTGTACTTATACACTTGGCCCATCATAAGCAGTCAAATATAACGTTGAGTCCAGGAGGGGCAAAAGATTAATCCGCAAACACCTAAATTGCCTTTTTACCTTTTTTTTCTTTGAAGCAAACACTCTATATAAGCTCAGATGACATTTGTCCTTTTAAGAAGTGAAGAAATGTTACCTAAATGAAGCATATATCCAGTTTCACTTTTCCTCTGTATCATATTCAGATCTGGTAGATGGGATTTGATGCTGTTTCCCATAATGCCTCCATGGCTTTTTCTGTAAAAGCTTAACAAGGACACAGCATCAGAGAGTCTTTAGTGGCTAATACCCGACCCCTTTCTCTCACATTACAGCTCCAAGTGACCATTTTCATGCCAAAAGGTCACCAACATCCCCATCCCCATGGAACCAATGTGCATCAACCTTCTAACCTTTGCCACCGAGAGATGATAGCTATTTGGGCTGCAATCCCTTCATTACAGATGGTCCATATTTTATATTTAGTGTGGGAGGTCAAATTTAGGAAAGCAATTTCTCTTAAAGCGAAGAGTTCCAATAATCCAAGATCTTCTGTTGGCTTATGGGTGAGTGGACAGTAATGGGTTTATGGGCAGCTCTGGATTTTTTCTCTTCACTGGGGAGGGAATTCCGTCAATCTAAATTTTTAGGATTGGGTGGCTACCATTGTTTATTATTCAATGAGCTCTTATTAGATTGTATCTAAGCACACTACAACAGGCAGAGAGTATCCTTATAAGCAGGCTCGCAGGCTGGATCAATATCTCAATCTTCTTGAAACAGATTAAACAATGCTATTTTTTTATTCTGTTTTTAAAGCTTATATGTGGTTATGCAGTTGTGTTAGTGACAAAAGCATTCATCCATTATCATCATTAATCACAATGGTTAATCTACTGTTAAAGCAGCTCGCATCTTAATACAGAGACCACCTTTGGTGGAAATAACGTAACGTTTCACAGCAAATCACAGAAGGATTGAGTAAATCCTGAAACTAACAATAAAATTCAAAAGATCAAACTCCAAAATGTTGGTTAAAAGGTATCTGCTCTATGTTAAGGGCGAACATTTTGATTCTATTTTTTATTCCATTTTGTATCCATTTTTGTAAAATGGAACTATTATTCTAGCCCAAATACCGCAAATATTTATGCACATGCTTAATTCATACACCAAGTCCCAAGCCAGCAAATATTCAAGGACATTGTTATAGCCAGTCCTGCTCAG
This sequence comes from Burhinus bistriatus, assembly GCA_013397275.1. NCBI lineage: Eukaryota > Metazoa > Chordata > Aves > Charadriiformes > Burhinidae > Burhinus > Burhinus bistriatus. Next base: position 125,539 of record VYXH01008871.1, read on the forward strand.
GACAACATTCAGGCACGTGCTTTACTCGCTGGTAAACGACACATCCATACATAGTGTTTGGAGTGCAAGGTAAGAGTTATAACCCATGACACTGTTGGACGATTCTAGTTCTTGAAGGCCAATGCAGTCTATGGCTAAAAATCTCTCTTAGTCCTGCAAATCTACTTCAAGACACAAAAGCATTTTTGAAGCTGCCTGTGAATAAGCCATTAAATGCAATTTGCTGTTTTGTCTGTATGATCATGTTCTCTATTAGCCACAAATATTCACAGCAATGTTACAGAAATCTGAATTTGTCCAAGATATCATCGCCCAAAGATCCCTGCTAAAAAAGAAAGCTTGCTACAATGAGGGAGCAGAAACAGCGTCGGGAAGAACTAGTAATATGGTCTTCCTATGGCTTCTGGCTGCTGTGCAAAGCATCCTTAGCTTAAAACCATACCCTTTACATGGTCTAGACCAGTAGTTTTTAAGTTTTCAGCTTTCTCCTTTAATAACAAATCCACAGACTAGAAAAAGAGATCCTTAGGCAGACTCCACAAACAACGAATATTATTTATGATGAACACCCTGGGGCCCAAGACAAGATCACAACTGATTTCTGAAAGTAAATTTCTCAAATGTTTATTTGCACCTACTTTAGACTTTACCACTTGCTTAAACCTACACGTAAGATTTCAAAGGAGCATGACTGATTCCCTGTCGAGCTGGCCACAGCCGCGTACCGACCAGGCACCACGCTGGGAACACACGTCCCTCTCCTGCCACGGAGTGCCCGTCACCACCTGCTCACCTCCCACTACGGAGTGACTGAATATGGCACAGCTTGGCATGCACGGAGGGTTTGGGGAGAAGTAAGAGCCAAACTTTTACACGCATTTAAGTGTCAAAAGATGCAGCATTAATGCCAGTGAGGTTTTAGAATAGCACCTAGCCTCCAGTGCCAGACACCCAGGCAGCGGGGAGTACCCGCAGACTTAGTAGAGCTCTCAGTGTATCAGAGAGGAGGCAAATGGGAAGCATCTGCGAAACACCTTCTTAAGACCATCTTGATCCATTAAAGAAAAAGCTGCAAGCAGCTTGTGCCACATGTTTGTCTTGAGAGCACTTGGAAACACCTGTTGGTTCAAATTGGACATTTGGAGAGCATGGGGTGGTGATAAAGGTGATTCTGGAAATAACACTAGGCTGATCTGACTCTTGATATAATCCCACTCTGATCAATAGGGTTATCAGGATTTTTTAAAAGGTGAGCCTGGCCAGCTTCACACTGCATTTTTGTAGTCGTGCAAAGGGAGTCAGTTTCTTTGGTCTCTTGTAAAACATCTTCCATCATCCTTTTTCCCAGGTAAAGCTGTGCCTGCACAAAGCAGCCATTTCCTCTTTTATTAGGCTCAAAATATTACAATTTTGATAATATTTGTGTACAACACTTCCATAATTTAAAGCAAACATAATACAGCAAATCTCTATTGATTTTCCCTTCAATACTCTGTTATCCAGCAACTAAAAAGGTGTTCCTCACCGCAACACAACACCACAGTCAATGACTGTAGGTGTGCCTGCATCAAACTTAATTAAGGCCGTTATCCAGGTTTTAGAACTTCAAATCATATTTCAGATTCCAGCAGCAGTTTAAGAGCCGGCTACTTTCCTCACCAGGAGGTATTGTGGGGCCCTGGACGCAGCCACAGGCCCAGCAGCAGCCACAAGTACTGGGTGTGCGGCGCAGACATAGCCTGAGCTGCACAACATGCTGCAGGTTGTTCCTGGTATCACAGAAGGGAACTTTTCATTTTCTTTAACTACTTTGCGTTATCACCTATGCTAATGATGGGGAATATTTTACACATTTTTAACATAATTGCTGAACCAAAATTTATTTCTGTAGTATTTGTGCTACGTACTCCTTAGAAAAGAGACCGTTGCTGTGTTTGATGCTGTATGGGACCTGACACAGCAGTATCCCGGTCCCTGCCGGGGTCGCAGCTGCTATCACAACTCACCTTTTCTGATATGTTATAGCAATTCCTTTTTTTTTTTTTTTTTTTGTCTGTTATTCTCACATTCAATGAATGATCTCCGTAAAAGCTGTACTGTGAAACTAAAACCATCTGCCTCGCGCTTACAGACACATTCCTGCTTCAGAGTGTATGCTGTAATCTATCATAGCTCAAAGCGGTTAATATTAAAATGATGCCCTGTGAAGGTACGGTGGGTGTGGACAGAACCAATTTGTTTATACAATTGTGTTTTGCCACAGAGTAAATTAAGTTACGGGGTATTCATCAAAATTGAATTACCACAGTGTGAGCTAACAATTTTCCAACGACATTGTGACATGAGCACAAAGCAGCCCATGTCAGCCACGAGGAATCACTGTCGTCTTGCAGGCTCCAGCTGAATTACTTACCAAAACAATTAGACGAAAGCAATCCTCAGAAAGCTGGAAGTTGCCAACTAGTGGAAAAGAGTGACAAGTCTAAAGCTGTGTTTATTTCTTACTTAGAGGAGCCAGGAGAAAGGGAAGACCTTCCATGGGTGGGACGTCCACAGGAACAGGCAATGGGGACATGTCAAGGTGAGGAGGGCTAGTGTCCTGGTGGGACAGGCAGGACTTCTGGCCTGAAATATTTCTGGAAAATCAGATCTTCAGTTGGCTGCTTCCTCTTTATTTTTCTTTTCAAAACATCTCTTTGAATGAGATGGAGCAAGAAACCACCTCTCTTACCTCACATTTCTTTACGTAAAATGGAGGTGAAAGTGAGAAAATGATTGTGTTTGAGTACAGAAAAATTCTGGAGGGCACATAGGGTCAAAGGAAGATTTTAGCCCTCATTTTCACTCAACTCATGTTGTGAAACAGAGAAGATGATTCTGGAAAATAAACCAGAGCGTCTGAGTGGGGAGACCACCTTCTAATTTACCTTTAGTTTTTTTCCTGTAAGAAAGTCGTTCTGCTAATCGTCCTCAATTGAGAGAAAACTGAGGCATAAAAAACTGTTAAATAGTATTTTAGTTACCTAAAAAAGGAGTTTAAGATGTAAAATAATTTTAAGAGCATTGAAATGTTGCTGTTGGAAAAAACATAAAAGTTGAGGGCCTATTTTTTCTCATCTTTAACCTATTTTTTAAAAACAATAGATCTATGTTACCTCACTTTTCTTAAGGAAACAGAAAATGAAAAGATTTTGCAAAAGGACAGATGTTTCCCTATGCTTTCAAAGCAACAGAAAATTCACAAATATTTGTGAGAAATCTTTCTCTGTTTTAAAAAAAAAGGATGATATTTTATAATTCAGTCTCTGATAATGGTCGTATTTCTAACTGCAAAAAGTATCTTGGTCAAAAATATTGTAAACCCAGCCCTCATTAGAGAGTTTGACCTGCTCAGGCTTGGAGAGCAAAGTGGCTAAATCAAACCACTCTTGAGCTGTGCTTCAGCCCTGAATGAGCGCTCAGTCCACAGGAACAGACTGGAGCTGCTCACCGTAACCCCCTGAGATGCGTTGGACATCCCTTCCTTGACACCAAGCGCTGCACATCCTTGGACTGCCTGCTGTGGCAGAGCGCACGGTCTCCCTGTTGGAGCAAGTCCAGCACAGACCCATATGGGTGCTGGCTGTGAGGAGCAGAGCTCTTCAGGGAAAGCCCATGGATCAGCCAGCCTCGTGGGCCACTTCTCGGAAGGGAAGATGCCAGGGCAGGCAGGAGCCAGGCTCCCCACCAGCATGCCAAGCGGTGCCCAGGCACCACCCCTCAACACAGGACCTTGGCAGCCCTTCCCTCCACTGCGCTGCTTTAGGATAACAGCCACCACGTAGTCATATGCTGGCTTCCTGGATCACTGCAAACTACACGTAGTTTTTGTAAGACTCTTCATTGCAACAAAACCCCCATCAGAAAAACCTATTTAGAAAGCTGCTTTACTAGGGCTTGGCAGGATAGATTTTGTTTTTAAAGGATAATCATGCATCATTTCATTGGCAGATAGGATGTTAGAGCTAGAACTAAAAAAGAAAATCAAACCTGTATCTACCACAATCCAAAATTTACATCGGCAAGGCTACATGATCTGGGGAGGGACCACGGGGCTGCAGGCATGCTCCTTTCTGCATGAACAAGCTCTGCCTTTAGGTAGGCTCAGGAAGAGCTCAGCTTCGTGCTCACGGCTGCTCTCCACCGGGGTGGACAGAGCGGGTGTCCCTGCAGAGCTCACACCCAGTGCCCACGGGTTGCCTGCCCCGGGGGAGACCGGACCGGGCTCTGCCCCATCGCCTGAGCCCATCTGCCTACTACTGGGGCTCCTGGCTTCCCCTGCAGATGGTTTCTGGTTGAAAAACGAAAGCGTGCTGGGAGCAGGAGCAGCAGAAGAGTTGCCTCTCCTCCAACGTGCTGCCAGGCTGGCTGGGCCACCGTGCAAACACCCTCCAGGTCACTGAACCTAGCAAAGCTGTGTCGGACCAGCGTCTGTGACCCTGAAACACAAATTCCTTCCCGGAATCACGCTGGCTCTGCTGCCGGCCCAGTGGAAGTGCTATGAGCTGTTATCTGCTTTGTCAAGGGCTCTCTCAGGGAATTTCAGGTTTTTTGTTTGCTGTTTGTTTGTTTGTTTTAAATTTGGGCGGAGTGAGCAGGATTGCTTCTTTGATCTGATGGAAATGGGCTTACACTATGCAGTATATATTACTGGATGCCTCAAGAGATGTTGACTGTGCACATTTACATAAATCTAAAAATAAATAAATATACTCACAAGCCTCCTCAATCAAAATATGCCACAGACAACTAAAAGATCTTGAATCAAATATTAATGTTGGAGATTTCTCCAGCCATTTTGTAATGCTTCCAGCTATCTTTATTACACAAGGTAATATGCACTACCCTGTTATAGTCCTGTGCTATCAGGAGCACCATCTTTTAGGTGGTCTCAAACTGGCTTAATAAAACTGGTCCTCCTTTGAGTGCCCAGGAGCAAGTGCTTAAGATGGAGGTGTGCTAGTCAGCACCTGCAGGCTGCGGCAGTCATGATCAGGACAGTGTTTGTTGAGCCACAAGAAGGAATTGTTACTCATTAGAGGTCTGTTACTCTGGCACAGGTAAGTCCCCTGTCACATGCCGTATCCTGAGACAGGTGAGAGGACTGTGAACGCTTTCCCACATATCTAAAATTTGTCCTCAATTTACATTGGTAAATATCACATCTCTCAGTTTTTTTGCCTCAAACTTTTTTTGGTTCCCTTTACCTCCTGCAGTTTTCCCGCTATTAAATGTACTGAGTGGTTACTTCTTTGCTGCATTGTGTCCTTTTCCCTGCCTTGCAATAAAGCTCCATGTCCCATGGAAAGGTCTCAGATTCATGTTTTCTAAATAAAAGAAATATGTGATATTATACTTAGCAGCGGCAACCACAAGAGAAAATGAATCTGCTTAAAAAGAATCCCATGCAATTCCCTTGCAAATATGAGATTTGCAACATCACTATGGGAACAAAACCAAGACACCAGGCTTTCTAAATTTAATGAGGTTCAAATGTCCAAGGGCACTAGCTTTCAGGGGAAGAAGCAATGTCAGAGCATGCAGAGAAAAGGATAGTGTTTCTTAAGCAAAGGAAAGAAAGTCTCTTGAAAGAGGTTTACCCCTTGAAGTGAATCAGGTGAAATTACTGGTAAAGAGGGAAAGGCAGGCAGCTGTGAATGTTCAAAGCGGATTAGATTCTTCCACAGATCGTGACTTTTAAGTTCAATCACTGCAATATTATTTATGACAGTTATAGGCCTATATGGCAATATCTCAAGAAGGAGAGTGATTCATCAATTCCAACATTGCTTCTTGCAGAGATGGAGCTGCAATGCAGCACATCACAAGCCACAATATTAGGTAGGAAGCAAGAAATCTTCAAAACAGGGAATGATGCAAAGTGCATTCGATCTGCTTAAAGATTCCTATTGCCTCCAGTCAGACTTGGAGAAAGGCAGCTGTTGAAAACAGTTTTATTTGCCAGAAATTTCTTTTGCTGAAAATGTCATTCTCTGGTGGATTACTAAGATTGAAGCAACACATACTTACACCCTGGAGTATTTCAGTGCTTTCTCTGTGGAGCTCCCCACCCAGCTCAGCCCCTGGGGTCAGCAGAGGCACCTTTTCTTTACATCCTGTGGCCACTGGGCAGGCTGAACATAAAGCTTCCTCAAAACTGACCAACCTCATTTTGTATCTATTATTTGCAGCTATGTCAGCTGCTTCAATGGTAGTACACAAATACCAACTCTCATGCAATAGCTTGGCAATATTGCTTCCTTCAGCAAAGATCTGAACTCTCTCTCCTGTGCTTGCCTATGCCTTTCCCACCTGCGGCAAGATAGAAGTGAGGCTCTTTGCATGCTTCTTGTGAATGCAAGTGGGATTTGTCATAAAGCTTTAGCCTGGGTTGAGTCTGAGAGTCATTCAGTGCATTACCCACACATCAATTAGGATTTCTGAAATGCAAGATACTGTGGGAAATCACATGGTATCCTCTGTGAAAGATACACTTCTGCTTCAAACACAGCACACACTTATCCTTTGTTAAGGTAAGCCCAAGTCTGCAATTTCATAGTAAAAGTGAGTCTGCAATCACCATTGTCCTTATGCTCTACCATTTCTTCTCCAAATATTTACACTTGTTTTCTCTGTTTGATATATAATACACCAACACTGTAAAGCAAACACACATGAGTGGTGCACCTTGTTTTAATACTACATCTATCTTCTGCTGGATAGCAGCAGATGATCAGGCCTCTGCAGGCAGTTTGCCAGTGAAGAAGATGCAGTGATGTGTTTACAAGAGATATTACAACGCATTTTGTTTTATTTATGCGTATTCATATTAATTCCAGAACAGAGGTGCTACAACAGTACCTGGGGCAATTCCCCATAGCAGGAACCTCAGCCCAGTGGCTCTCCCTGTTCCCAGTGATAAATGATGTGGAAGACACTAGCCCAGAAAAAAGAGCAAGTTCTCCTGCACTTGCAGAGCCCTTTCTACCTACATCGATGGCTCTATACCAAATGCTTAAGTATGAACTGATAATACGATATATCTTCCCCAAACTGGCCGTTTGCTCACACATAAGAAAAACCCGTGTAATAGTGACACCTGGTGACACCTACTGTTTTGCTTACACACACGCCTCTTTTTCCAAATATACTAGGTTTCACTGAAAACTCCCAACCTATGCTAAGTGATCAGGGGAAGAACTATAAAACTGAACATTCAAGCGTAAAGAATTTGGATTGATGTCATATTCTTTGCTTGGCCTTACTTTTTGACACTGCTAACCTTCATCATATGGTGTACCCACTGCACTGTCACATTCAAGGAGATGTACCAGAGAACATACAGTCCACCTGGAAAATAAATTTGTAGCTATACACTAATAGAAAATGAAAAATGAATTATGCTGCCATCAGTTAAGTCCTTTTTCTGTACTCCACATTTCTGGAGCTAAGGACTCCATGCTGTCTGGAAGGGATTCTGCAAACTTATTGGTTAGAAGATAGAAAGTTATTCTGGTTTACAAAATCCAAACACCTAAGCCTCCAAGATCTCTTGTAAAGTTTCTCTGCCAATGGGTCTCAAAGTGACCTAATTTTTGTATTAAATAAGGTGGGAAAAAAGCTAGATGTGTCAGGAGGATACTAATAATAACTAATACTACTAGACATTGATCCCCACTTTCTCAAAGCGTTTGCTGGGAAGTGCAGGGAGTATGGTCATATACTCTGATGTTCTTGTTCTGTAAGTTATCATTTGTGTCCATTATTAAATTAGCTCACCACTGCGGTGGAAATCACTACTTCTGTTCTTTGGTAACTATGCTATGAGTCATGTAGGCCACAGACTGTGTAAAGTTCTATCAGAAAATCCTGTAAAAATTGGGTGGTGAAAAGTAAACACACCTTTCTGACTCAAAGAGGAGCACAGTGGAAGGGGAATTAGTTCATACCTTTTATTTAGATATGTTCACAAAAGTGTACGGGGACGCAAGCAAAATGCTGGTGCAGACACAATAATATAAACCACATTTCCAAGCTTTGACCACTTAACTCTTTCCCAAGGGATGGTTTTACTGGTATTTTGTTGAACTCTCAGTCATTATGCTTCCTGTTATGAACTGGTTAAAGAGAAGATTATAGTATGGTTATGGGAAAGGAAAAAAATAAAGTAATGAAGTGCATCTGAGCAGAAAGGAAAAGGAGAAAATGGGCAGGTGCAGAAAGACCTCTTTCTTCTCTTACACCAATCATTTTTTTGTAATTCCTCTATTTCTTTGCTCTTGCACCAACCTCAGATCCTACCAGTCATTTCAGGAATATTAAGACGAAGAAACGTGTTATGTTGTCCATGCTTCAGTCTCTAAGCAAAAGGCTTGTGCCCTCTCCTCAGCACATTATTCTGCATAGCCTACCTCAGCTGGAGAACTCCCTGCTTGCGTGCAGGGGCACTGCTCAGGTATGGAAACCTGTGCTCTCAGAGCACAGGGGACATAATAAACATGTACCTGGAGACAGGCTTCTTGTTGAAGAATAATGGAGAGGTCACTCTGAATGCCTGTTGCCAAGAAGGGATGAGCCAGGGTCAATAATGATAATTAATCATTAATTAAACTGGGCATGATACACTGAAAATACTACTTTAACTACTCCATTCTCTGGGAAAACTCATCCTTTAAGTTAAACTGGCTCACACAGAGGCTGTGTTTCCCATGTGAAAGACATGTCACATATGATCCCAAGCCACTCAGTGAAGTTGTGGAAGCAACAATCTTTTTGTTGATTGAATTTTCATTTAATTTAATTTCATTGAAATCACAGATGGTGTCACCCAGCAGCTAGAGGCTAAAAAGGGGCACTTTACAAACTGAATAAAAAACTTATTAAGTTATAATAAACACCAAAAGCAAATGAAGGTGAAAACTTTACTGCAAGCAACATGTTTACTCTATGCTCACAGTGATATCAAAGTTGATTTTCTTTTTATTTTAAACTTTAGTCATGCTCTTGGTAAAGCAAATGACTGTAATATGATGCAAAAACCTGGTTTCTTGTGACTGAGACTGGAAATGGATATAAGGAGCACAATAATGCTAAAATATAGACAGGTGAGAATGGCTCAAATGTAAAAAGGTCGCTTACATAATTTTTTTGTACACATGAGAAAAAATGAAAAGAATAAAATATTCTTGCCCAGTGCAGGTCACTAAACTTTCTGCCCCAGATGAGCACAGATAGTGTGGTCAGTGTAACAGATTGCTTTCAAGACAGACAACTGCAGTGTGTGAAGTTGTACTTCCAATTCTCACCAGCCTTACCCCATCTCTTGGAGAAGCGAGCGCAAAAACTGTGCCCCACTGCACAGCGTGGGAAGTGTTCCCCAAATGAAAACAGCCTGCTCAGAACATACTGACTAGTGTCCCAAGCATATACATGGTACAGGACATTTCATCAACCTGCAGCCCAGGTAATGTGCAATTCTTCTGTGTTTTTAGTATCAGCCTACCACTCCTTCTCAAAATGACATAACAGTTACTCAAGGGCACTGCATGCTAATAGCTGTTGATATTAGCTGGGATACAGCATGTCTGTGAGGGAAACTTTGGAGGGACAGAAAACGATGCTTACTTTTTCCTCTGTGTAAACTGGGAAACAGACATCTGCCATTACTGGAAATGAAGAAAATCTTTCTGTGATCGAATGGAACACTGTTGCCCCTCTTCTGATTTTCTACATGATCATTTTTGGAGAAAGGAATAATAAATTTTAAGATAATCTCTGCTCACAGATGTGTTATTTATTCACCCAGTTAACAGCCATTTCCTGTAATCAGTATAAACTGATCAATCTGCCATAATGCGAATGGAGCCAGCAGCTTCCTGGCCAGGGATGAGTCTCTGTCTCTTCTAATCTGCAGACATAACATATTGGAAGAGAAGACCACTAAATTCCCACATGCTAAGCAGTGAGAACATGGTAGCTTTCCCCTTTGCAGGTAGGTGGCTAAAATAAGATGTAGGAAGACAATACTTCTTGGGTCACTTGTATCATTACTGATATAAGAAAAAAGACTGTTTTCTGACATATACTTGATTAATTAATTAATTCTAACACTAAAAAAAGTACTTTTCTGTTTCTGCTGTAATATACCTGCTATGACTAATGGATGATGTTCAAAAGCGGATCCACAAATGTATTAAGAGCAATGATTTTTGACCCTTCATAGAAAAATGCTTTTATTAGTGCTGTAAATACCTCTGCTGAACACATGGATGGGGGTAAACTACTGAGCAAATGAGATTTAGTGGAAAAGAAAAAGGGGATCAAATAGTGCTTTGTTCCTACGGAAGAGTAAACCAGTAAATAAAGCAACAAAAAATCCTGCTCCTTGATTCCAGGAGGCCCCATGGGCTGCTGTCCTGTAGTATTACGTTAGTTGGTGGGCACAGAAAACATTCTCTTTTTATGATTGTTACGTGATCCAAAGTAGACCAAGAAGTGGTTGAAAAGACAATACTACCATAAAAACATTTTGAAATCTGCCATTCTTACATTTTACATATCCAGAAATTTTTTGGGGTCACTGCATCAGCATCTCTGTTTTTGTTTATGAAATAAACCTAGATTCTCTCTGTCTTCTTTTTTGGGTCACTATGTAGGCTCTGAAAAATATAGCATGTTCAGAGAGTTCCTACAGTCAAAATATTTATTTCTTATTTAAAAACATTCATTATACACCTATAGGAAGTCTTCCCCCCCGCCCCGACAACTTTACCGAGTTTTACACGAATGTTGCTCAGCTGCTAAGATTTTACCCTTTACAAAGTTGTTTCCTGTCTGTTACCAAAAGATAACATGCTGCAAAATGAAAAGTATCTCCATCCAAACAGGGACTCAGCACCTACCTTCAACCACATAAGATGTGAATTTTAACTGATTCATTTTCAACGTTAAGGGTCTGATCCCATAAAAATGTCTGCAGGCATTTATACTTAATATTGTGCCTAGTTCTGCTGCAGTCAATGGTCTTTGGTAGGTAAGTTACATGATGTATATTTGTATGTATTTGCCAGAGAAAACTTTTGGGAAAGCAAATGGTAGTAGCAAGTGAATAAAATTCAATAGCACCAGTTTCTTTTTCACTCAGACTTTAAAATAAACAAGAAAACTAAATGCCAGTAATACTGGGCTAATGTAGTGTTAATACAATTGCACAATCAATCACCAAACGTGAGAACTGCAAAGCTGTGAGAATCTTGGTTACTGTGGCTGTCCCGTGTGTGCTGTGCTCCTGCGTTTTTGACTAAGGAGCAGTACAATGAATACTGCAGCTTAGCTCTATCCTGTGCCCTGTAAAAAAGGGAGAATATGCAATCTAGCTGAATTAACTTTTGCATTAAAACCTTTATTTTTCTATTAGCTTTTTCGTGTTGTGATATAAGTACAGCCGTAACACTGTAACAACACAGGTAATTGTGAGTTTTGTGTATGCTTAATGTAATAATTAAGCTTTTTCATATCTGCTAATTGCAAGTTTCATCTGGTCCAATGAATGTATACTGAATTATTTACCCCTTAAAGCTAAAGCAGCACAACTCAATGCTGAAAAAGCATTGTTTACCACCATGTACATTAAAATTGTGCCAGAAATTATTTTACTGAATTTTTACTGAAAAACAGAGAACACTCAGTGTCATAAATACTGTGTTGGATGTAGTGCTTACAACCCAGAATTGTTCAATGTGTGTTGCTGAATCTGTGAAAGACCAGGTTGTTTCTGGCTGCCTGTAGACACACAATTGATTCTGCAGATCAGATACAAATCTTCCTTGTGTCTGTATTCCCATCTACAGCTGTACACACCCAAATAAGAGCAAAGTCCTGAACTAAGTGCTTAAAAAACCCAGATCCTGAATGCAATGCTTTGGGACCAAACCAGAAAGGGAGAGTGTTTTACGATCCAAACTGTCAGGATTCTCTGTCTCCAGAGAATATTCCCTGGTTACTGAGAGTGAAGGGCCCTCATTAGGTTACCTGAAAATTGAGAGCTACCAAGAACTGGAGGGTTGCTGACAGCCGCACCACTGAGGAGGCACTGAGAGTTGATAGTGCTTTACCCTCCTATGACGAGGCAGCGTAGCAGGATGCTGCCTCTTGCGGTCATCGTCCCCTTCCAAAGGATGTGAGCTGTGGCTTCATCTTGCTAAACAGCAGCTGGCCTCAGAGGAACAAACACTACCTTACATGATTGCCCTGTTAGCTTACTGTCACATACATTTCTATGCATAGCAGTGCACCGAGTTTCTAGGTTGAAAAGTACTGTGAAAATGCAAAGAATTATTAATATTGAAATTGTGAGTCTAATAATTTATATCCTGCTTTCTCATCAGTATCTTGCAAAACGTACCCAGCAGCAAATGTTAGAAGTCATGACATTAAATGTTCTTTAGAGAAGCGCACTTTTTTTTTAACAAATAAGACTCTCCCCTCTAAAAAGTCACTGGCAAAAACTCTAGCACGCCCAAAAGTGGCAGGATCTGCCTGTTAGCTTCGAGACTACGCACTTCATTTCAGTGTGCTACCCTTGATGAAATCTCATGTGATAAATCATACAACCCAGACATGTTTCACTTGTTTGCCATTGAATTTGAAAAAGGGCTTATAGCAGTTGGGAGTGTAAATACAATTAGATTTTAAAATTATTCAAGAATCATTTCAAAGTTCCCCTGAGGTTTCCATGTTAACTTAAATGGATTTGGCTTTCTGTCAGGATTCAGCTGCTTCTAGAAACGCTTTGGTGAGAAGGCAGGTAACACAACACCTAGTCCAGTGTGAGGATTTGTGCACAGATCTAAATTACAATTCTACTGTAAACATTTAGTAGTGTCCTTTTAAGATAATGAAAAGCATATTCATCTTAGTTTTTTAAGTTTCAAACACAACTACATTCACAAGTTCACTTTAGCTCACTATAAATATTCTTCATCTTTACACCAACAGTCCTGGTCTAGTTCCGCACACCTGCACCAGATGCTCTTCCCTGATGCACCTGTAGCTCTTCCCTGCACTTTGGATCCCCTGTTGTGTCAACACTTTCTGATGTTGCTGAGGGAAAAGGCCAAGGGTTAACTCTCCTACTGATGAGATGTAGCTGTTGGCTCCTTGACACCATGTTAGACTAAAGTTAGAAGCATGCAGGAAGGTAAAAAAAGACTTCCCATCCCTAAGCAGTACACCTTCTCATCCTGCTGGGATGAGTGTGTCTGAAATGAAGAAGTCAACATTGCAACACAACTGGCTTCGCTGGTGTGTGGGAAAAGACAAATGTGGGACAGGAACATTTGAAAATACACACAACCTCCTGCAGAGCCCCAGCGCCCTCCTTGCCCACTCCAGGCTGATCAGCACAAAGCTTGTTGTGAGAAACAGTGTCACCTCCCCACTTCTCCCACCTCACTCTTCATATTCAGCAGCATTTTAAATGTGTCAGGAAATGTACAAAGAAACTATTTGCCATTGATTAGCAGTGCATGCATTCTTCATAAGGATTTCTTTCCTTTTTTTGGGGGTTTTTTTTTTTTTTTGCTAATCACGTTTGGAGACATTTCCCCACAGAGAACCACTATTTCCTAGTAATGAATAAGCTCAGCACTTGTGAGTTCAAGCTGGCAAATTGCCACTAAACGTTTATTATCTCTGAACTGCTGCATGAAGAGTCCAACTATACAGCTAAACCAGGGAAAAGGAAAAACAGAAAATCAAAAAGGAAAGATGGGTACCAAGTTTTGAACTTCTGAAAAAAAGAGCTGCCTTTGAAGGACCTTTAATTTACAGAGATGATTTGGCTTGGGTTTTTTGGCTCTTCCTGGAGCCAAAGGATCAAGTTCTCAATCTACACAGGCTGGTCCTATTAATTGGGGCATTGCCATTGCCTTCAACAAAGCTACAGCAGTGCTCCCTGTTAATTTGGCGGTGGCCATGCCTGCTGGCTACACCATCACTCTGGCATGCCCAGCCAAGTCCCCAGGAAGAAAGGTTAAAACCTGGCAGTGCAAAGTACTGCTGATTCCACTAGCGCCAAACACCATCAGTTCCTCTCAGCTGTACAGAGAATGGGAGTCATTCTACAAGGACCAGAAACATCAGCAAACCCCCTGAGGAATTAGTGAAGAAAAAAAACAATCGCCTTTCCCAACCAAGTGCAAAAGCTGGTTTTGATGGAGCTCTCCTCACATTTTTGCCTTCTACAAATTTGCAATTGCTTATCCCAAATCTTGATCTAAATAAAGCTGTTAAGGGAGTACTTGCTTTCTGCGATTTCATTTTAAATCTGCAATTCAAAGGGATTCCAGTTTTGGCCCATCTCTAAGGAAAAGAAAATATAATACAACCCTTTACCATAATCCACAGACAAAGAAGAATCTGTGTAAGAAGAATTTGTTCACAAACTATTGATGCAGGAATCATTTTTTGCTCTATGTTTGGGCAGCACCTGTCAGTAGAGAGTCCTGATCCAGGACTGAGGCCTCCAGATAATATGGATGAGCACTGGCCGGCTTCCTGCCACAGCACAGCAGCTTTTCAGTAGATAAAGAGAATAAGAAAAAGGCTTCTCAGAAACTAACTGCTAGAGGATTGTTTTTGAGTAGCTAGCGATGAGCAGTCCAGATACTGGCTGACAAATATTTACTGCAGAAGTTCCAAGAGTTAAAAGCTCATTCCTCTTAAGTAGCTGGACATGATATTTCTTCTGATTTTTTCTCCTATGTTATCTCTTCACCTCCATATAAGATATCATGGGAATTTTACCAGCCTTAACCTCTTGTCTCCCCCCACAGCTCTACCCCAGGTAGGAGTTGACCTTTGTTAAGTGTTTGAGCTGCCTTTAATGAGGGAGGACGTGTGCTGTATATAGATCTTCCCGAAAATCCATGAAAAAAGGCTGTTGCCCAGTAACGAAGGGTCCAGTTTGGATTCTTTTGCTCATGATGAGCAACATCCGCCCTTTCAGGTGGTCCTGCTGCTTCCTTTCTCTTACCTGAGTAAATAAACATGACATAATGTGGATGAAGGTACAAGGCAGGGCAGGAGGCTCTGTGGATTGTTTCTCCAATGGAGAGAGACCTCGTTTACTGGGTAGCTGATTTTCCTGAGATTTTCCTACTATCATCTTTGCTATACAGTGACATATGAGGCAGACACTTGACCTATGCCTGTTATTTAATTAAATGCACTTCTCCACCTTTTTTCTTTGCGTTCGTGTCGTGATCCGTGTAAGGATAGACAAAATACAGTGTTGTTAATAGGCAAAACTTATGAAGCTTAAATGGAAGATTTGGCTGGTTGTCTTTAATTAAATGGGCATTAATACCATACAACATCCTAACTCTGAATGTGAAGGCGTTAAAATAATTAACTGGTTTAATCTAGGTTTAAAAGGCTGGAAAAATAGGTTGAAAATAGGTGCCAGTGTGACAGTATATACCTGTGAAGGTGACCTTAATACTAGACATGGAAGAAGCATGCAAGCAACCCGGCACATACTGCGGACATATGAGTACCTACTGCCCTTTCAGCCTGACACTGCACATAGCATCACACCTCTGCTTGGCTTTTGCGACTTGAGCAAGACAATAGGAAACAGCCTAGAAACAACTAGATGCCACACAGTCAGAACATATTCTGAATTGTCTTCTGGTCCCTATAAAAGCAAACCCAGGGCAGCCACAGGACCCGGAGCAGTATTTATGGTCCTGTAAATGCGCTAAAGAGAGGGGGGAATATCCAGCCAGCCCCGCTGACTGATGCTTTCTGTGCTCATAGAGAGGAGGCAGGGTATCTAAGCTCATGAATAGCAAAGAAAGAAGGAAGTGATGGACCCTTTTTGTCATTAAGATGTGTCTGAGACCAGCAGAGCAGTGAAATGCTGTACCACTAATGGTAGCAGAAAGCATATGTGTTTTCTAGCAGGGAAGAGCTCTTGTGGAGGTGAAACAGAAGAGATTTCCAGTTCAGCAGTGCCACACGGCAATAGTGGGAAGCAACGACAGCATCTCATTCACTAGTGTTTAACTTTGTCTCAGAAGTGCACTATAGGACTAAAGCTATTAAAAAAGACATGAAAATGTCTCAGCCTGGCATGGATTCCTGGAGGTTTTCATTGGGAGTGTTCAAATCTACAGGTAAGAGTGAACCAAGCCCTTTAAAAATTATAAACTAAACATCTTCTTAGCAAAAGGTTGAATTTCAAAGTTTTTCTTCTCTGTTTTGTTTTGTTTTTTCCCTTACCGAGAAGATTCAGCATCAGAAAAGATACTAAAGAATATTTATAACTCTCCATAGGCTAAGTAACATTCTTCAGACCCTCATGTAAACAGGACAAATGTAGGCTGATGCACACATTTCCGTATGCAGGGAAGCTTATCACGGTCAGACCCCTCAGGGGGTGCACAAAGCCCCATGAATGTCCATAGCACACAGTGCTCAGTAGAGGCTGTGGCACCAGGATGGTAAGCACTGAGACAGAAGAAAGTGGCAGCTGTTTAATCTTATATTTGATTAATCTAACTAGCAAATACGATGAAAATTATTAAAATCACTAGAATATTGTTCATGTATCATAGCAGCAGCATAAGGCTCTGATTACAGATTTAGGCCCCTCTTTAGGCTAGGCTTTAGTCATAAATGTAGGAAATCATACTGTTAAAATGATATTTTGACCTTGTAAATAAGGCAAAAATGCTGATAAACGACTGATCTTTACTTGCTGACAATTACATGATGTGGGTGAAGGCTCCAAGAGGCTCATATCCCTGTCACTTAGGAAACAACCAGTGCTTTTTCTGTGTGTTGGCTCCTGATACCAAAACCCAATGCGATGAAGAAAACAAAGAATCCAGCTGTATACAGAGGGGAACACCATAGTCAGAAAAAACGTCTCATTTATGCTTGCTTGGGAAAGTTGTCGTCTATTGACACCCTCATTCTAACAGAGGTTTTGTTGAGTTTAAAGTGCATATTGTGTGAAGAGCAGAGCTGCTATAAAACTGTGCCATGGAAAATTATAATTAAAGACAAATTCACTTATTCTTTCGCCAATTTGTTCAAGAAATCTCAGGATCTGTCAACACTACTAAGTACTGCAGTATAACAGAAGTGATTTGAAGAATAAAGCAGTTGATGCTGAGGATGTCCATGCTACACAGCTGTGTGATGAGTTAATTTTCTACATGCTCTAGTCTGATCTTATGGTTTGCATGCATTAGATTCATGCCTGAAGAGCATCTTTTGGTGAGCTGAAGTTATTTCTTCAGAGGTCACAAATGAAAGGAAGAATGAAGAAAGCTGGTCAGGTATTCCCCCAAAGCTCTGGACACCAGTCTTGAAGAAACTGTATGATTCCACTAAATAAGTGATTTCAACTAAAGACACATAAACTGCTACTGCTAGACTTCAGTGATAACACCCGCTGAGCATATGCATTTTAGACCTTCTGGACACAACTGATCCTTTGTTTATCAATCTAAACAGGGTAACAAGAAGAACAAACAGCCATTTGATTTTACCTCCTGCCCTGAAGAAGCCTGTCAGCATCATGCATCTGTTCAGGCTGGAAGGTCATCAGTGAACAGTGAGATCTAGTAATTTTTTTTTAAGTGGTACCTTAAATTCTGAGTAAATGAAACTGTGTCCATGCAAATCACACTGCTGTTAAACAACAAATCCTAAATTATAGTACATAACAACAGTCATTAATGCCTGGAAGCTCTGATCACCATATTAACTCTGGGATGGAAAAAAATCCAAACCACTATTGCTAGAGTGGAAAGGAGAGGAAAGTGCACCTCTAAACCCTGTTGTGATCTCAGCTGCCCAGAGTACAGTGGGAATCTGCAGGATTTTTGTCTTTATTTATCGGACTGCATAATCTAATTATCTCTCATTAGTCCAAAGCTGATTATTTCATTTATCTTTGTATATGTGACAACAAAAGGCTCTCTTTAATTAAGCAGATCAGCAATTAGCTGTTGTTTTATAGGCAGTTTTAAACATCCCTGTACAAATAGCATGCAGCATGATTGTAATCAGGTGCTCAGGGAAGAATTGTAGATGAGGACATTTTGATTTACAGCCCCATTTAGTTTAAAGCTGCACTGGCAAGTCTAACTCCAAAAGCAAAGGCTTATGAGATATGGTCAAGCTGCCAAGCACCCTCGATGGAATGAAGCATAACTGAGACAAGATCTGCCAGTGAAATTTAGTTAGATCTGCAGAAGAGCCTTTTGTGGGATGACCCTGAAGAATATGGGAACTCAGTTTATGTCAAACAGGATTGTTCTACTGTTTATAGTGAAGGAGGTTCTCACTCAAACTCCTCAGTGAAACAGCGACAGGCAGGTTTGAATGCACAAGAGTTCTGTCCAGCCAGAGCAATCAGGAGTATCTGTGGTTAATTAAAATGAGAGAATTACTTTCTATTTGTGATGATGCTGTTGACAGTAGTGGATACTGCAAGAAGTATGAGAAACACTTAATTTGGCTCATGAATTATCCAAAAATCAAAGCAGCAAAAACACTAGAGCCTGGGTATCCTTCCAAGAATCTTTGGATGAATTCCCACTCCCAGTGATTCCTTTATGTCATCTTAAAAAGGGTTCTCCCACTTTGGGGCTAGTTCCTGGAGGAGTCGTCGTCACTACTCTCTGCTTTCCAGTCCTGCACTACAGATATCTTAGCTGAGCCAAAATGTCAAAACAATTTTTTGTTTAACCTTCCCAAATTTCTGCATTAATTTCATCAGCAAAAAAATTCTTGTATCCAGCCATACATATGTGTCAGTATGGCTTGGGGTCTTGAGAGAAAAAAAATGCAGAAAAGAGAAAAACAACATAAAAAAATTTCCTTACAGTAATTTATGAACCCCTAGTAATTTTTAATTTTAAGATGTAAGTGCTGAGATAAGCACAAAGAAATTAAGTTGGATGTCTCTGGTAGCATAGAGAGAAAGAACAATGGATTGGAATGCAAATCTCCACACAAACTCATATTTGTAAGCACGGGTATTGTCCATTACTTGAGAGTAGCTCAATTTAAATAATCAATTTGCAAGAGAAAACTGCTGGTGCATTTAATATACTGAACTTCCCTCACTGGAAGCTTGTGACCTGCTCTGCTTAAAATATGGAGAAATGGGATTAAACAAACCAGAACAAAACAGGTGCTCCTTCTTTACTTCATTTTGCATATGCAATTTCTTATTTTTCAAAAATCACCTGGAAAATTACATTTGCTTGTGTTGATACAATTTTCAAAATACATTTGGTTTGTGAAAGAAAATTCTTTTAAATGCTTTTTGCCCTTACTGTTGGATGGCGACATTGTAAGTTTTTTAACAGGAACAAACTGTGATATTCCAGCTAAATGTATGAGGAGCTCTCAAACCTACAAGGAGGTATTGGAAACTTTGGAAGAAATGGGGAGGTCCTTCAATGCCCTTTAGCCTTTCTTCTGCAGAGATTTTGCTGCACAGGACTCCTTTGCAAAGTGTAATAAGCTTGGAGCAACGCAGTATTATGAGGCTGTTTACCCGCTGGTAATTGGCAATTAAGCCTAGTATAAAAGGCTAATGGCAATTCTCTTCTGCTTGGAGAGTAAGAGATAGAAATCTTGCCTGAACAAACTGAAGACATCTGTGAAACTCCCTGAAGTGAGTCATGAAAAGGACATAACCTCTCAAGTGTCTGCCATGAATTCTAAGGGCAGAGTCCCTAAAAAACTATCTATGAAACCCATGAAAAATCTAGGGCATCTTTTTGTACAGAGGGAATTAGTGTTGATTTGAATGAATCTCATTGTAGCAGTCTTCATCTAAACATGCAGAAACAGGTAAGCTGGGTCCAGACAGTCAGCTCCTGGAGTCCTGGTGCAATCCCAACCATTGGCTATGAGTATCACTGGGAGACTTGGATGACCCTTTATGTACAAGGCTTTTATTTAGAAGAAACAAAAAATATCCAGTAGCACTGATCTCAGCGCTAACAATGGGGACAGAAAAGGCTGTCAGAACAACAGACTGGAAGAAACAGTGTTAGAAGTAATTACTGAGTGGCTATTGAATAAACAGCCTAGTGAATAAGACCTTTTACAGGATAATTTCTTCCTTCATATTCTGACCAAAACACATCTGTAGAGATAGTAGTTGAGCCAAACCTCTTTTTCTCTTATCAAATACAGTCTTAAAATGAGGAAAAATGTTCTTCCTCTGGGCATATTCTGAGAATACCTAGTAGGTACATTGAGAAGCAGGAAAGTAAGATTAGAAAGCGATTATCATAGATGGCTGACTGGATATTCTCCATGAGAGGCTAGTGGAGCATCTGGCAGGCTGGACAGTCTGCAGTTGCAAGCTTCCAGGAGTGGTGATACCATGTAGGACCGCTGCTGTGTCACCTCAGAGGCACAGACCCCACAGTGACAGCTTCATTAAAACCAAGGTCAAAACGACAGTGCTGTCCCAGAGAGTTTGTGACCTAACTGCCTGCCATTAGACACTTCCTAGAGAGAGCAAAACAGACATGATCCGAACTCTGGACCCCTACATAAAAAGGTGCAAGAGACCATTCTAAGTGCTCTTCCCCCCTTAAGTAGTGTTTTCATTTTTGCGCTATAAAATATTGGTCAATATTCGCGCAAAAAAAATTTCCTGACTGAAATATGAAGTCAATATGAACTTGAACTCATCAACCACAGTAATAGCTTTAAATTACAGTAGAAGGAGAGACAGTAGGTTGAGCCAAGGGTTGTAACAGCCGAAAACCATGCTGTGCAGCAACAGCAACAAAGACAGCATCTACTCATATCACAAAAAGCTTTGAATGATGTCAGATCTCAGTGGACACATTGCAATGGAAATCAGCGACATATATCTATTGTACACCCTTTCACTCCACTGGCTTTGCCTTCCAAGTCAAGAAAGTAGAAGCAAAACCAGGAGTCAATCTAGCGATCTATGATTATTGAGGACAGCCACTGCCTTGCCTGGAGTTGCTCCTCAGCTGACCTGGAAGCCAGCACTTGGTCCGTACTTGGCCACTCCACAGACCCATGACTCTTGCACCTTACTACAGAAGACAGCAAACTACATTGAAAACAATTTTCAGTGCAGGGTACTGCATTAGAATAGAGATATTCATCTGAAGTGAGGTAGTCTAGCTATAGATTTCTTGAGGTAAGTTATTTTATTCCTAGAATAGCATGTCTAGTTAACTAAGTTTTCTGAAGCCTGCTACCCCTCACTTTTAACTTCTGACCATTTGCTGGCTTTTATGCCTTTGATGCACATCCGTCTCATAAATTGCAAATGAGGAACCTTTTTGAAGTATGTGAATTTCACTTAATGTTATTCTAGTCCACTGGGAATGTGAACATGAACCGAACTTTCACTCCCAACAGAGGTTTGCCACAGCTGGCTACAGTCACATGTTTCTTACCGCTTCATTTACATTTTCTAATTTGTACAGGCTCTCAGCAATAAGTAAACAAACAATTAAAGTAGCTAACAGACCTAGGGTAATTTAATTTTTTTTTTTTTTTTTTTTTTTTTTTTTTTTTTTTTTTTTTTTTTTTTTTTTTTTTCCTGAAAAAATCAAAGTAAATTGGCTTATTTCTGATAAATGTATTTTGCAGCACATACTTCTTAGGACCTGAAAAAGCTCTTGCAACATACAGGAAGAACAGTTTGAGGGTTAGGGCTTTCTGTTTGTGCTTTTGCAATATCACAGGCAACTCCTCTGCTTCCCATTTTACAGATGAAGAAACAGAACAAGTCGTTTTTTGATCTTATCTTTAGGCTACAGTAAAATATTGGCAGAGTGGGAAAAGAATCCAGATTTCTTTCTCTGCATTCCTTTCCCTCCTTCCTTCAACCTTCAGGTCCCAATTTTCCTCTGCCTCATGAATCCATTCAGAGCCATCCACCTGGAATGATGGCTCGGTGTGGCAGTGTGGCCAGGTCCTACCTCCTTCTGCTCTCCTGACAAACCTGGATCAAGCTAACAGAGGAGTTTGGGGGATTTAATGGCTATTCGATACTCGCCAATGGGCCTAGGCAGATGAGGCAGTTGCAGGTCGCGGTAACTGGTCAGAAACTCACTTCTGCCCTCATCAGTTTGCCTAAATTTATGTCATCACCTTCTAAGAGTTCTGCTTTAGTGGAAAATACCTATTTTACCCAACACTTCATCCATGTTTAACCCTGGATTTCATATAAGTTTTGTTTGCAATTTAAGGGTATTTGAAAAGCAACTAGTTTCCGCAAAGAGCTATTTTTAGGTAGTATATGGAACTTCAAAACAGCTAAGAATGACACTGCCTGCTTTTTTTCCTTCTGCTGTTTGTGTCCTCCTTACTCCAAAATTACGAACACCGGTGTGTGAAAAACTCAAACCTCTTACAAACCTACTTCTTCAGAGAAAAACCTGTCAGCTTAACACTGTAGGAAGAGAAAAAATGTCTGCTGTGAAGTGGAAAGGAGAAGAAAAACTGTGACTATCAGCCAGTTGTCCTTTGAAAAGTGTGTCTCACTTTGTATTTTTGGGGACAAGCCCTACAAGCCCACGGTGAACAGCTTCTGCACAATTATTCAGGATTTTCTAAGGCTTTCCTAATTTTATTTTTCATACAGGTTAATCACCATATGTAGTGACACATTTTTTTCATGGCTAATTCTTCAAACTGTAGAAGGGGGAAAACAGGAAAGCTCAATGTACTGCTAAAATCTACTTCCATGGAAAGCAAAGGTGAATATTTAAAATTTCTGTATTTCTTTTTCACAAAATAAAGGTATTTTTTTTCCTAGCAGTAAGATGAGCTCAGTGTTGCAACTGACAGTCCCTGTAATGATTTCTAGCTCTCATATCTGTAAGCTGAGCAACATGTCCTGCCTTGTGATAGCTTCTGCTGCCAAAAAACACACACCAAAACAGCTGTCTCGCCAGTTAATCATTATTCATATGATCAAACAGCAGACCTAGAGAAAATGTCTCGATAATTAAATATTGTTTAAATATTAAATATTGTTTCATTCATTGTGTAAAGACATCATTAATAACAGTTAACTGCCAAAAAGAGCTCTGATTTCTGTACTTCACGTGTCCTACAGGTGTAATAGAAATTTTTTTTTCAACAGGGCAGAGGCTTCTGACAATATCTCAATGCAGACAGAAAAACACAAGCAAAGAGACAGACAGACACATCAGAGTAAGAGAAGCCTCTGAAAAAAGACCTATTAGCTAATAAGCAAAGATACAAAATGCTTTATGTATTAAAGCAAACCTCATTTAGTTTCATTATTGATGTGTATTTAGTTGAACTGGAACCTTGAAGAGCGCTATAGTTACTGAAAAAACAGATCCTGCTTGCAAAGGGATTGAGCTTCTGAGTCACACAGGTCTGGCTTTTCCACTGTATTAAATATCTGGAGAAGGAGATAACAACAAAAAGCTCCTGAGCAGACCTGAACAATTTACCTGTACTTTGCCTTAGACAGATTCTCACAAATGCTTTACACTGAAAATGGTGAGGAAGAACTAGCACCTATCTCCTATCTGGATGTTGTTTCCCAAATATATAGGCGTATTGAAAGGAATCAGCAATGCTCTCTTTGCAAATTTTTCAGTGCCCTGCAGTGATCATTGCATGGGAAAGCAAAGATTGGAATGTTTCCTACCACCATTGCCTACGTCAAGCTTATTCACCTGGCTTGAATATTGCACTGCTGCCCAGAAGCTGTTTCTTTCCCAAGGAGAAAGGACAGAAGTAAGTGCTTTTGAGAGGGATGGGATGGGTTAATATGGTGACCCTCAAGTAGCTGAATACGTTGGCCAGGTATCATACAGATTCATTCTGATCCTTCCAGCTCCGTAAGCTTGTAAGCTCAGACCTAGAAAAGCCACTCTTTTCTGCAGTGAGAAGGTAATTAAAGCTCCACTCCTTCAACCTTGCCGTCTCTTGAAAGCTAAGGAAACAAAGAGCAGGGAGTGGCTGTGTGCTACAAACTCGTACTAAATCTGAGTTACAGCAAACCCCTACAAATTAATGTAAATGGTGTCTCGCAGGCTTCATATATAATTACACAACACAGACAGGTGGGGTGCTCTAAGGAAAGAAAACATGAACTCATTTGTATTTATCATTAGTTAGAATACAGAAAAATGTCCTCTCCTCCAGACACTGAAAATGTATGTAAGATTTAAATGTAAAAATCATCTTAGGTCTTAGGAGACTATACTATAGCATCTTAAGTACACATGCACCTTCCTTTTGTTTCATTAGTATAGTCTAGATTTATTGATTTAAAATAGTTTTAAATTAATACCCTCTATACTGAAACCCATGTGCTATGTTTAATAGCAATCGGAGCCTGGGAGTTTAAACCTCTAAACCTAAAAATCAGAGATTTCATTATGGGAAGTGCTATATAGCAGTACTGAAAAATTCAACCATCTTAATTGTATGAGCTATTACCTTCACTTACAAAGCATTTCATATAGTATATCTGTTCCTGTATCTCCCAAAAGACAGCTGTAAGTATACAGAGCTGGATGTATTCACTCGAAGGGTGTATTTTTCAGCCATGTATGTCTTTAGAAATAGTATATTTTGTATTATTGTGAAGTGCATACTGCATAGCAGCACCGTAGATTATTGATTCAATTGAATTGTGCAAGACTGAAATTCTAAACCGTGCTTTTTGCATTGATCCTTAAATTGTATCATTAAAATAAAACTCAATGATGTTTTGAATACACTGATCCTAATAATTTTACTGCTTGTGAAGTTCCATTGTCGCACTGATGACTAACGGCTCCTGAAGAAAAAAATAAAAATCTTCCTGAAACACAATTGTGTCCAAACCATTTGAAAGCTACAGAAACAATTATAGTAAAATTCCGTGTTCTCAATCAGGTTCCATAAAAAACTCTCTAGCACAAAGAGATGCTGGGTTATTTATTGTGGGAAGTTACTGAATGCTTAACTATGCAGATGAAATTCTGCTCATTCTTTTATACAAGGCAGCAAAATAAATAACTTAACAGCTTACAGTTCCCAAGGTAGACTTGTTAATCGGTCCAATATTGTTCTAATTCTCCTCGTAGCTAACTGAATTGGAGCATGTAACTGGATAAAACGTGTCTTTAGATACCATGTACTTATTCCGATTACTATTTGGTTGATTGATGACTTTCTGATTTTTTGAAACAATGCCAGCACAGTGGCCTCTTGGTAGCTGAACATATGACTGCTGTTTGTTGTGCTTTGGGGGGACTGCAATGCGAGGTCTGGCTCAGTCATTTTTAAAATCAATACTTGCTCTCTGAGCACGGGATAATTTAGAGAACATAATTCAGAATTCTACCTTTCAGCATGTATCCTCCATCAAAGGGGGATTTTTGTCCAGAGTCAGCACAAAGGCTACATGACCCAAGAATGCACAGATAAGGTTAAAAAAGAGAGGGAAAGTACATAGTTTTTTAAACCAAAGCACCACTAGCCACATGTGTAGATAAATGTCTTTTATGCATGTGCACATACAGCACACGTGTACCTGCATGAATACCAACTGGAACTGGATTCTTTGAATAAACTCCAGTTTTTGCTTCCTCTCATGCTTTTTTTTTTCCTTCTTGTTTTGACCATTTGTGTATTATCTCACAGTTTCTGAAGCAAGGTCCTACTTCACTGCAAAGAGTGAAATGTCTGAAAATGGGACCTGAAAAGCCTCCGGCTGGCTGGTGTCCAGCCTTCCTAATGCTGGAGTTCTGAAAAAGCTGAAGAATTTCCTACACGGGTATTAGTAATATTTCACTCTCAGCAGCAGAGATTTGAAGCAAATTTGCTGCATTAAGTCAGTGCAGTTCTGCATGTGTAAATGGAGAATAACGGAGATCCTAATCAGATCCGCTGTTCTTTGGGTATTGACTGAACTCCAGTGTTACACATTTTAATCCTTTGGGATTAATCTTCACGTTTAAACATTCTGGTTCTACATTATGCCTCCATTTCACCTCCCAAATCCCTTCCATTAAAGAAAAACTTTATTTTCCCAGCCTCTTCCGACCTCAGTGGTCTTCTGAATCCTCTCTCTGCCATTAAAATATAAAGTCCTCTTTGCACTTTCTCTTGCTGCTTTCTCCACCCTGCTCTTGAGCTGAGCACCCCCAGAGCTTCCTGTTTCCCGTGCAGCACTCCAGATACATTCCTGCACCCATTTCCTGCCTGATTTCCCCCTCTCCTTCCATATCAAAAACTTTTACTCCTCGTACATTTTGACAGAAGCTGCTGAAGTCAATACAGCTTTGTTCATATTGAAAATGTACTTTATTTGCTTTTAAATTCTGAATGTATTTTAACTTCTCAGTACCGAAAACCTCAGGCACGATCCTTCTGCCCAGATTCCTCCCAGCTTAGAGGACTGGGAGCCCCTCTACAAGCTCCTTTTTTCATTCCAGTTTTGCTTCTACCTCCTTCAAAAGGGGAAACTTCCAGGTGTATCTGAACAAACTTTACAGCTTCTCTGTATTGTCACAGCATCCTGAGAAAGCCACAAAAAGCACAAAGCCATCTGATTTTTAGCTATTTTCTAATGACAGTAACACGAGAAGTGGTATGTAAAATTTCTGGAGATCTGGGGAAAAAAGCATGTAAAGCCTGGTGCCTCACTTAAAGTCTATTAATTATTTTCAAACATCTCATCCTCATCCAGATTTCTTACAAGGAATATATTTGTCTTAATTCTTTGCAACATTCATTTGAGTTCCACTTGAAAAGCCATAGATGGCAGCAAATTATCTTTAGCAAGCTGAGTTGTCTAATCATTCTGCTTTTTCGTATGCTTCTTTTGATAGAAATAGAATTAAATATGACACAAAGTAGGGGAGAAGAGTGACAAGAACAGATAAATAATTTCAATGGTCTAAAGGCTAACGAAAAACTGTAATTTCTCTTACTTCCTCATTTATTATTCTCAGTCGTTTAATGAGCCCTCAGCCAGTTATTCCAGTGTGGACCAAACAAATAAAATCCACTTGGGATACAAAAGTTTCAAACCCTGTATCTATTCTAAATTTTTTATGAGGATTATCAGTGCTATTTCATGCTATACACTTTACTGGATGCCCATATCAGCAGCTGCAGCACTGGAGCTGTGCAAAGCAGTTTCCCTTTTAACTTTTTCCACAGCTTTCTGAGAAGGTCATCCTTCTGGGCTAAAATTTCTAGTGCCTGTAAATAAATTTTAAATAGGAGGTTTAAACCTTATTCCTTTTCTGAATTAAGAGTCAAAATTTATTTCTTCTGTGTTTAAGGAAAATCCTTGTTATTCTTTCCCACAGAAGGGCACAATATGAACATCCAGGTACTTCATAAAAACTTGCATTTTTTGAATCATAAGATCCATTTTGTATTCTAGGGTAGACATCTTCCCAGGCTTGGCTGATATATTCTGCAACAAGGTAAATGCTTAATCTGCAGATTTCTACCCAGCCAAACCTCAAAGTAAAACATGGTGAAATAGAGGAACAGAAGGAAGGTCCCCGGCTAAATCCAAAGAAAAGACTTTAAAGCACCAGTTTCCATGTCACTGAGGCTTCCTTCTCATTCCTGCTGTGCAGCCCGAGTGCCCTTTCTATCACCTCTCAGGTGAGGTTTGTGCTCTTTCACCACAGAAGAAATGGTAAGGATTGTACACAGGTTGTTTTTTGCAAGGTTTGGGAACTTTTATGAATGGGGGACGGGGGGCGGAAATTCCATGGCTTTTTTTATAAATGACCACTGGAATACATATATTTTAAAATCAAGCTGACAGATTTTGCTGCACTTCATCTGACTGAGAGAAACGCAACAGCAAGCCTTCTGCCTCATTCCTCATTATCAGTTGTCTCTGGTACGGTACAATACAAAAACTACATTTAAATTACAACAGCTTGAAAAAATTACTGAATGATTTCCTATGATCAGTGTGTACATTGATAAAACAAGCAAATAAACCATGAGAAGGAAAAGTGGAGGATCAGGAAGAAGCCCAAGTTCTCAGCTTTTCACCCGAGGACACCTGGGTGATTATGGGATGGGAATGGAGGCAGATAGACATTCTGTGGCCACCCCAATTGGAAGGGAAACAGAAGCATGCACTGGAAATCTGTGATAGTACTTCCCAGTATTTAGCAGAAAGAAATAGGAAAAAAATTACATGTAGATATACTACAACCATTACAGTATTTTTTTCTCCAAGTGAAAATAAAACAGAAGCTGGAACAGTTATTTCAGAAATGAACAGCAAGGATAAAAATAACTTGACATGAAAGATTTTGTTAGTAGTATTTGATTAGAGCTTTATTTTATAGTATATTATTTCAGATGTATGAAAGGGACAGTGGCTTTTTTCACTTTACTTGCCTTGGATTTTCTGTTCTTGCCCTTCGTTTACAGGTACAAATCCAGATACCTTCACACCCAACTTCTCAGCAAAGGAAAGAATACTCAGACATGCACCTGCAGTGTAATTTTCTGTCTTCAAGCTGCAAGCATAAATTATATGACAGAAAGATGGGGAGATTGCAGGTTTCTGACAAGATTTTATTTAGAATATATATGATTATGCACATATCATTCTGAGCTGGAAATGATCTCATTTGTGAGAAATAACACCTCTGGCTTCACTGAATATAAAACAAAGGGTTTGTCATGGTGGCTTCACCAAAAGGCATCTTTAGGAACCACAGTAGCTTTAATGGTAGGGTTGCTGCAAATTTTGTAATGTTTAATTCTAAGATATTTTTTAAAACCTTCACAATTATAATACCCATATCATAATTTTATAAGCCATACACAACTGCTTTTGCACTATTTATGTTGGCAAAGCTATAATTATGAGAACAAAGACTGTAAAACCTGGCATTTCTTCATCCTCCTCCACATTGTTTATTTTCTCCATTTTTAACCCACTCATTTTACTTTCTGTAGCATGGGCAGCTGGACTGCTTATTCAGCTTATTCAGTGAGCCTGGACCAAGTGTTTATTTATGCTTATTCAATGAGCCTGGAACCAAACCTTCCTTTGCCAAACTGCCCTTACCTCCTCTCCATTGAAATCTTTCCCTTCGCAGATTCATCCCGCCAAATTTTAGATGCCTGAGTGCCAACTTCGGGACCCCAGCTGTCCTAAGCTGTGTCTCTAATCAAGTCTCAGCTCCCTGAATCCAGCCCCCTGTGATGGCAGCTGAAGAGCTATTGAAATGCCATATGCCTGCAGATTCAAATAGAGACTGTGGGTTTGTTGTTTGTTTGGGTTTTTTTCCTCCCTTGTTGCAAGGTCAGAGAAATTGTTATCTCATGAAATTGTGTTTCTATTTTACACAACTTTTCTAAAACTTAAAGGACAACATCTCCTTGGGCTATCACCCTTTCCCCGGCTTTCTCTGTGTGTGTGTCACGGTGCTCTTCTCACACTCCTGCTGGTTGTATCCAGAAAGACTTGGAAGCAGAGTGTGTGCAGTGATATAGCCTCACACTAATGCAGTCAGCTTGAATGCCATACGCATGTTTACATGGCATACAGTATTTATGCTCAGGAACAGCAAAATCCCAGTGAAATGTAAAATACTATACCAAAATTTAGTTTTGGTCTTGGTCCCTAATTAGAGATGTTTTGGCAGAATTAACTCCCCTAAAATGTCCAAGACAGGATTTTGCAGATCACTCAGTGAGTGCTCATGACATTGAAGCCAGGTACAAGTCATCACTCTCTCTGCTGTGAGAACAGCAGTAGGTAGTAAAAAGTCCTAAGAAAGAGAAGAGCAGACTGTTAATGTGTAAATGGATATGATTCCAAGAGTGTCTTTGGACTTGCTGTGCTCTAGATTTTGGGTCTGGAACAGAAATAGTCCTCAGGAGAGTATTGGTATCTGCACATCCATGAAATTGGAGAATCCAGTCCTAGCTTTTAAAAGAGCCAGTGACAATATGGCCCTGACATCCTTGAATTTATTTTCAAAGTCAAGAAATAGAAGGGGATTCACATTTTGTTTATGTGATCTTCCTTTAGTGCAGTGGGTTAAATTAAACCAACCTCCGGACCAAAATGCTTCTGAGCTTTGATTCTTATAAATCTGGTTTTGAATCTTGTGTCTTTGGACCCCTCTTAAGAGCAGATTCACAATCTAAACATGAGAGTTATTTATGAAAGGAATGCATATGTTACAGAGTAATTTTTTCAGCTCTCCTAGTCAGATGAAATATTGTTGAATAACATTGGGTTTCCTGCCAGATTTTCTGACAGAATTCCTTCACAAAAATAAACTCTGCAGGAATTGTAATACTTTTATAAAAAGTCACGTCCCCTTTAAAGAATTGATTTCTATAGCCCTCTATATTTCATTAGAACTGTTCTCCTTTAAGTAATTTCATAATTCTCTGTTAATGAGCAAGTGAAGAGTGTTTCGAACTAAATAGCATGTGATGTCTAAACCACCAATCACTTCCCTAGACCTCCTATCTCTCAAACCACCTGCTAATCATAACAATTGCTAATTTGAGACCTTTTAGCCATTTCTGGTGTCAGTGACAATGCCACGTAGCCTGCAATGGCCATTTGGCCAGTCTCCCACCCACCTCAGTGACTGCCACTGCTGCTGCCCATTTTGGGCTCTATTGTTCTCCCGCCTCTGCTGACCACAAGCAATTCCTTCTCGCCTAATCTCAGGGGAATCTCTGCCTTCACAATGGGGGCAGGGCCATTCGCTTTGTGTGCAAGATAATCTTTTATAGAATTGTTCTCACGCACACGCAGACACACACACACTATCCTGCTCACACTCTTTCTGCTTCTGAAAGGCTGACAAACAGCAATGGGAAGGTTTAAAAGGCAGATAGGAAGTGTTAACTATGTCTGGTTACTCGTCCCCTTGTTGATATGCAGTTAAAAATGCATATATATATGGCTAAATGTGGAAATAAGTGTTTTATGTAATAATAATGATTTTCACACTCTTCCTAAGATTAAATCCAGCAGTGCTTTGAGTATACCTTGCAGCTACAATCTGATAACAGAAAAACAAACAGTTCACTGGATTTGGATTTTATAAATACCTATGTGTAAAAACCATACAGAGATGGAGCAAGTGCTTCCCACAGTATTTCAAAAGAGAATGGAAAATCTAAGGTGATCTGTTAAAGGCAGCAGAACTGACAGCCCCTGTGCTCAGCATGGTATCTTCCTGTGTTATGGATGCTCCTCTTCCCCAGACCACTTGGAACAGAAAATAAAATTTACTTGATTTCTGTGTCTGAACTGTTGAAATATGACTTTGTACTAGGCTTTACCTTTAAGTCCTCCACTCTGAAGGATTTAAAGCTAGTCATTATGTTACAAAGTAGGTTGCAGGAGAAAAAAAGATAAAGGTAGAGTGTACTGACCAACTGCTTTAAGCAGGGTAGAAAAATCTGTAAATATTATTGTACCTTATGCTACAATGAATAAAGACATAGAAACAAAGTATCCCCATTGCCTATGACGTGGTTGACAATTTTATGTATTTCTTTCAGCTTTTAAAATTGCTTTTCTGATTTATTTCCAATCCTTCGCCTGAGCAGAGTATAGAATTATCTGCAAACCCCGCATCAAGCAGTCCTTTCTTCTTGAAAATATTCACACTCGACTCTACTAAAAGAGCAAAGAAAACACTCCAAAAAATCTCAGCTCTGTCGTTATGCTTCGTCTTGCTGAAAGCTCTCCTCCTCCTCCTCTTCGGAGCACAGCCCGCGTCGATGGCTCCCTCTAGGCTTTGGTACACAACACAGCAGGAAGAAACGCCGGTGGATCGATAATCCGACCCTACATCTGCCCGTGTCAAATCACAACGCAACAACAAACCCCTAAGAAGATCCATCCAGCTAAAGGGAATCCACTGCTTCTTTGCAGGAATCGCCAAGTCAAGTGAAGACCACAGGCTCACCATTGTACGAAACAGGGATGTTACAAAGATTTTGGAATATCTTCTGACAAAAGTGCTAAACATAGAGGATGTGAAAAACAAATCTAACATGTCTGTCTGTCCCCTGGGACCGAGTCTACTTGTCCTGGTAGGCACTGGATTCATGCTCGGCAGCCAGGGCTGTAGTCACTTCGTGCTTTGTTGTACTGCTGCCTTTCATTACTCTGCTTTAGCCAGGTGGTGGGGGCCATGGTCTGAAAAGCTCCCTGGGGTCCGTGTTGTCTAATAAGTATGGATGTTGCCGGAGGCAGTTGGCTAGGTCCCTGTATCTAAGGCCCAACAAACTCAGCTTTATAATGATTGGCAGATTTGAGGTTCAAGCGTGGCTTCCGACATGACATCGTAATTCATTCCACAGTGCTCTTTAACGTGTAGATTACCTGAGATATTAGGGAGTATTTTACTTTTAACCCTCATATGCTTGTATTTAATTTTGTTTTACAGCTGTGTCAGCGGAATTCTTTGGTGAGGTTTTACAGATGCAGGACAAATGCGGGGGAAGCCTCAGGTAGCATGTTTTGTTACATATTTTCTCTGTAAAACACAGTGCAGTAAAGAACTTCAACAGTTTCAGTCAATCTCAACAAAATGTTACAGGTATCACATGAATGTCAGACCTGAAACCTGGTATGTAATCACTTGGTTCAAAAGCAGCAATTTTGCAGTGGTTTCTATAGAGAAACAAACTGCAAGCACCTCACAGTCACAAGAAAATCCTTTTCAGCACATTATCAATTTATTCATGCACCTTTGTATTGCTTCCTCTACTGATCTCAGTTCTGATAAGGAGTTGTAGATATCGCTGTGTATATAAACATAACTATGCACACAGAGCAGGACCAACTGTGCAGCCCCTTGCTCACTGCCACAATTTTCATATGCAACTAGCTGCAAAGCAAAATGTTAGCTGATGTAGAGTAAGTGACGGATATGATTAATCTAATGCTGGGAAAACAGACAGGATATTTTGTACGGATACTTGCGTTTTATTGGAGCAGGGTATATTTTACATAAATTATCATCCCCAAAACTCCAAACTTTGTCATGGCTAAGTTTCAAAGCTTGTCGTTAAAACATGGCATCTGGTTTTGAAAATAAGCTTTAAAACGGTGTTTGTAATAATGATTTCAAGGGTGCTGTCTGTGCTGCTTTTACCATAGCAGCCTAATTTTGCGAGGTACGCATGTGTAGATGGAAAGAGAAGGGGCTGCTGTATGCGTGAGGCAGGCTCCCGACCTCTCTCCCTGGTCGAGAGCTCCTGGGCCCCAGCACTTCCACCCGTAGCACGGGTCTCTGCTGAAACCGTGGAAAAGCCCTGTGTTTTCAATAATTATTACAAAATAGTTGATATTTACAACTTGTAGCTGCAGATAGATTTTTCAAGATACCCAGTATCAGCCAGCCTGGCAACTGTTAATTCAATGCTGAGTGCTTTGAAAAAATATATCCTCAGATTGTTGACTGTCCTTGAGTTTCTCCGATGCCAAGAGAAGGATTTAGAATCCTGTAGGAGATGGCTAGCAAAGTGAAGGGTTTGACTCACAAGCCAAAGAAAAATAACTGGGCCCTGTTTCAGGCACTTCTAGAAATTTGCATCACTGCAAATATTTTTTGGCCACCCTCATGATGGTATAAGATCACTGCCAATTTATAGAAATGCCTTTGTCTCAGACTTCAGCAGGAAGTTTTTGGCCTGAATATTACTGAGTTAGCTTTGATTTTTTCCCTTCTCCCTGCATCACAAACGCTCTTATCCTCTGGTCACGTGCTACTAACCCCAGATTCACTTTTACCACTTCTAAGTCTGTGTGAAAGTTTGCCATTTGTGATGGAAGTCAAAATGAATGCAAACTGTATTCAGACTTTGTTACAAAACCTTTACATGGTCCTAGCTGAAAACAACACGCACCGAGTAAAATACCAGCTCCCTCCCTCCCCTGACGCAGTGAACATCTTTGCTCTAGAGTGAACAGATGCTTTTGGGATTGCCTCTGTTCATCACAAACTGTCCTTTGCAACAGTTCTAGCACTGGGCAGCTTCATGAGCTCCAAGAATAACAATGGTCCTGAAGATCCCATTTTAATTTGGATACAGTGAATCTTCCACAAGCTCCAAGTATCCCATGCATTTCACTGTAATGTGTCAATACAGGATAAAAAAAGTAAGTGAAAGCTTGCCCAGAAAACCAGATATTGTTTGTATGTATCTGGCACCAACAGATTCTTTGTTTTGTCAATACTAAATATTGGACCAAATTAATTTCTTTTTTATTCATATTACACCTAAACTAATTGCACCAACAATTCATTTATTCATGGTTTAAAAATAACACACAGTATGTCTTCTTACTGCACTTTGCTCCATATCAAGATAAAGTAGCTTTCCATAAGCATACTCAGGTAAGTACAGAAGATATCCCTCTTGTCCATTTTGAGTGGAAAAACAGTTTTAAGGCTGTTTATCAGATGGCAAGACAGTTGCTACAGAAGCCTATTTCCCCTTCATCCCTGGCCCTTCAAGACAAGTCCAACCTTGCAAGACACTGAGCTCTCTCAGCTTCGACCACGCCAGGCGCTGCAGATGTTCAGTGGTCACAGGAACGATTCCCAGCATCACCCTGTCAGGTGGGTGAGGGGGGATTTTCCCCTGCCCACATCTGAAATTCCACAACGCTTCATTTTTGTACATATTTTCTTGCATAGAAAACAATTTTTTTTTAGTTACCCAAAGCAAAGTTTTTCATTTTAACACGACACATTCTATATTGCTGTGAGGCCGAGGAAGACACCGAAGCTGCAACGGCTCAATACTTGGTGGTAAGAAGCACAGGGAGTTAATCAGTGCTGAGCCAATATTTCAATATAATGTTAGTGGGCTTGATGCTATTTTTAGCCCCTCTGGCAGCTGTACTCATTGTAGTTCCTGTGGCTATTTTTGACAGAGGGGGAACATTATCTCTAGTTACCTGGCCAAATTCTTATTTTGGCAATTTCACCCTCCCTGCTGAAACAACTCGTTTAATGTCTATAGAATAAACATGTTTCTGCTCCTCCTTCAGTAGCACACAGCAATACTATGCTTGATGAAAAGCTGATATACCTTTCTTCCACGGGTGAGTGCTGCCTAGGGTGGTGATTCCACTTGACATATTCTGCCAGTGGGACCCACCCAGGTGGGGATACGGCTGCGTATCACAGCATTTCTATACTCCAGAAGTCCTGCTGACCCAGGATGTTATTGTGGACACATTCCAAGAAGTGTCCTGCCAGGTCCCCTCTGCCTATTTCAATTATGAACTCCTTGGGAAAGCACTCACATCTCCTCATGCATCCGGTCCACCTCTGCATGCATGGCCAGAACTCGGAAAAGGACAACATATTCTTTTCAGCTCTGCCTTCGTTGAGCACCCACTGCTGAAACAGGACACAGCAATTCTCTCCTGTGTTTACGAGGGCTTTTGTTTCATCAAACGCAGACCTGAGCCCTCAAAGTTAAATATACCCCTGATGTTTGAGTTAACTATTACGTTCGAAAGTGGAAACTTCCCATGTTTGTGTGGTTATTAGGAGGCAATGTAAATATCCTATGGCATTTTTAGATAAAATTTTGAGCATGCTATCTTAGACATTGTTGCTTTAATAACCAGCATTGCATTACAGTAAAATAGATTATAGATTTGAGCATACCCTTGGCTTCACCCTAATCTTGCTACCAAATGGTTTTAAACACAAGGGCCTTCAGATTTTGCTTTTAAGTCAGACTATCCCCCCAAAACAGAGAAAACCACCTGACTGTGAAGTGTTGCTATCTTTTTCTTGCTTTCTCCATTTTCCTTTCATGATACAACACAGGCATTCTACAACAGAAGATGCTGTACATCCTCTGCCTCCTTCCTTTTTAGTGCTAGAACCACTTCTTTTATCTGAAAGATCAGCCACCTAAGGCTCTTTTTCAGCACATGAGTATGTGTGGTTTTCTCTCCCTACTTTGAAGGACGCCAGGGAATGCTATGTTCACAGGTACACAGAGCACAAAGATACCTATTCGAGGGAAAAATGTTCTCTAAATCTGTCAGCCATCTAAAAAAGGAAAGCATTTAATTGTAAGTTAACTGCAGAGGCATTTCATGTGCTTTAACTGTTACAATAAAGAGGAAAACTTTCATTATCAGGTTCTGGGATTCAGCTGTGCATCTTTCCTTAACGTTAATAGGAGGCTCTGCTGTTTCTGCCTACCTAACACTGAAAAATTACTCAATAAAAATTACTTGTCTGGTGCAATTACACCCTCATCTTTCAATTAGCATTCTCTCTAGCAGTTAGGGCGGGCTTTAGGAGCCCAGTGAAGAGATATTTCTTGGCTGAACAAAGTCATCTTCTTACCAAGTAGATTGGTTAGCTTCAGTCTTTCAGTGAGCACAGGATCCTGAAAGCATTTCATCCTCATTACTGTATCACAATGCTGCTGGTGAAGTGTGAATGTGGATGCTTCAGTCTTCTGGGAAAGGGGAGCTTAATATTGAATAAACAACTATCCGGTGAGAGGCAGAAGAGACTAAAAGGAGCAGAACAGGGCCAAAGCCAAATATTTTTATTGGTATCATTTTCCTTTTAAAAGGGAATGAGCCACTTAAATGTTTCCTTGGATTTGCATTTGGCTGACTGAATTATTGTCAGAGAGAGGAAAATGCCTGTAATGCAGTCCTGGTGAAGTACACAGCACATATAAAAAAAATAACAGGGTCCTTAAAAAGGATAACAAGCACAGAGCAATGCTTGCATATGTAAATCCCTCTCTGACATTTTGAGTAAGTTGAATCATCTAACAAAAACAACACTAAGATTCTTTTTACATTGCATCTTTTCCTCCCATTTTCAAAAATTTCAGGCTGAGTAAAACTTCTCTTTCATTTCCTGGCATTTTGAACAAAAAGTACTTTGGAAAAAAAGAAGCCTGTCCTAAGCAGTGAGGAAAGTGGGATGGTGGCAGAGAGGCAGCTCCCTGGGGAGCTGGGTGAGGGCAGCACCACCAGGCTGGAGCCCAGGAACCAGTCCCTGGGGCTGCTCCAGGGCAAGGACAAGGAGTTGTCCTTCTCACTTCCCAGGAAAGCAGCTCACTCTGTTCTCGCAGGGCCTTCTGAAGTGAGGTCACTATGATCTCACCTTTCAAAACGTTTTTCTCTGGTATAAATAAGCATATGTTAAGCCAGGCAGAAGAATTCCTGTCCCCTAACGCAACCGAGATTCCTACTTATCTGGGTCCAAAAATTATTCTCTCCCTTTCTTTGGCCGGATGAGTGCTTGGTTATTTTTACAAAGCAGTGACCAGCATTGCCATCAAAGTTTTGAAACACATGGGAGCACTTCTATACTTTATGATCTGTTTATTATTGAGAAAAAGCATTTATAGGCTGAAGAAGACACAGAATAAGCCTCAATTTACAATGCAGTTTGGAACATTTATAAAACTTTTCATCAATTCAATTTATTTTTTTTTAAACATTGTTAATTAACAGCAAATGAAAGAGAGCTGCAGGAAAATGGAGTATTTCAGTAAATCCTGTGGTAAGGAAGAACTTTAAAAGGTCCTTGCTTGAAGATGTTCTAAATTTTCAACTTTAAACAAAGGAATATCTCTAAAATCAGATTAAACCAGAGCTGCCATTTTACCACCTACTGTGCCCATCTAGCCCTGAAATCCGCTGCACAGGGCCCTGCTCTGAACAAGAATCGCTTTCACCAACAGCCGAAGGTAGTTGCTAGAGGAAGAGAGTAGTGCTGGTTCAGCCCAACAGAGGGCAATGGGATACATGGACGCGAAGCTGCTCCATACCCCACTGAAGATGGTAAAGCTGGTCACAGCCCATTCAGTTAAAAACTACCGCCACTATTTTCAGTGACATGCCTCTATTACACACAGTGCTGCCTCACACAGAGTAAGAAGGAAGGGAAAAGCAGGACTGAGCAAGAAGAGTGCAATTAGAAAGCTTCAAGGAGTACTCACATAGTTGAATTGCTAATGTTGGCACCTGTGTTTTGGGTGGGATCTTTTGTTTGTTTTTGATTGCCTGCATTTGTTTTTAGATCTGTAAACTAAGAGTCTTGAGAAAGGTCAATGTGCCAGGTACATCTGACATAAGAGGTCAGAAGCTGTGGCAGTAGCATAAGGGCCACTTATTCGGGTAATCAGCAGGTTACATGTTTTGCAATGGGGCCTCTTAGTCTCCTCTGTCTTGGGAGCACATCCAGCTTGTGCAGGCTAAGATGAGCTCTGCTGAGCTCACACTATTATTGAGTTTTATGGCTTATAATAAGCACGTGTATGCAGAATAAACATATTTTGGTTGCTTTTCATTTTACCTTTGGTCTGCCTCAGAAGTCTGGCAGCAGGAGGACCAAAAGAAGATTAAAATAGGATATTCTGGAAACAATTCACATCAAGATTGAATGAAGAATCTGGGAATTATCAACCAAGCCCTATTCTTGGGAATTCAGTATGCCAGCTCATCTCCCAGGCATGCTCAGACAAGATTTCTATAACCCAAAAAACTATCCAGTATTTGTCTAAACAGTGTATGCAGATGCTACAAGAGATTCAGACTCACTTCACTAATACATTGTGGCCTTGTCTCCGCATAAGTGTACTAACAAACGGGATTATTTCACAAATTACACTACAATCCTACATAGTGAGATAAAACGGCAGGAAAGTTTCATATTCAAAATACATATTTTGAAATGTGTCATGCTTTCTTCAATTGGTAGTAGGTAATTTCACAGATGTTTAGCTTTTCTTTTGTTGTATGTTTCTCTCAAAATCAGTATCTGGGAAAATGTGAATTAACAAGCATCTGTACAGTGGGAGGATGTCCACACAGTGATTTCAAAATCATGCTCTCATTACTGCTAAAAATATAGTTTGTTATTCCAAGAAGGGATGTAACACCTCTGTAATTAGGGACTGCTCTGGCCTCAGGGGAATCCTAATAAAGCAAATTTCATACATTGATGTGCTTCCCATTGCTTCATTTCTTTGTTCTATCACCCTGTTGTTAATAACACCCTGCAGCAAAAAATGTTCATGAAGCCAAGAGCTGTCCAGATAAGAGAAAAGGTCATGATCCCCCTAGTGCGCGTTCATCAGTGAATGGACACCAATCTGAAAATAAGAGGATGCCTGTCAATATGGAATGGAAGGCAGCAGCATAACATCAAATTAAAGCCAACGAATGCTCATACAGTTGTACTGGGCTCCAACCTTAACCAAAAATCAATAGTCAACAAAGTATTACAATATGAAGTGACTGAATCACTGGGGAAGGAGGTAGCAGAGGGAGGAAGTGCATGAAAGCTTTGCAAACATTATTATACTTATATACACATATGCACACAGATGATGAAGAAAATGATGCTCTGTTGCCTCTAAATTTTAGCAGGAAGCAGAGCCTTAGCTAGCAGGGGTGGCAAATACAGTACAAGATTCCAGTCATGCCAGTATTGCTAATGGAGGATGCAGGAGGTACACCCCTCCTCTTATGCAAGGTCCTGAAACCAATAAAGTGTATTGCATGCAGCCTTCATGTTTGATCACAGCCCCAAATACTAAGGGTGACTGCTGACCATAATTCATATATATTTTATGGCATTTCCTTTAAATAATCACAGTAACGGTAAAAATTTCACAGGACAAGAAATGTCACATGGCATTATGGGAAGCAGCGATTTTTGCCGAAGGAAGGGGTACAATGAAAATATTGGTTTGCCTTTGATCTTTTTTGGCAGGGTATGTTTGTGGGGAAAAACACCATGCGGTTATTTTACAGATAAGACATCAAACATGTTCCAAAGAGTTTGCCTTAGAAACCTCTACATCTATCAGTAAATTTGTGAACAATGGTAATATTGTAAATTTCTATCCCCAAGTCTAACTTTTGGCTAAGGAATTTTGTGCGTTCATGGTAGACCACTGATAGCTTATTCCAAAACCACCCACAAGCAGTTAGGAAACTCCCAAAAGCATCAGTGGAATTTGGTTCAGGCCCCAGAGACATGGGGGATCGCTCCATCCCTAACTACAGTCAATGCTCAAATTAGAAAGCTAAAAAAATTAAAAACATATAGCTATCCATACAGCAAGCTTGTCTGATACCTGTTTTTTCCCTGAGCAGCTGAGAAGGCAAAGAGAACCAGGGAATTTCCTATTTGTACATTGTTTTGTGGTGAAACAAATAATTTCAGCAGTGAGATGGCCCTCTGGTTTGGTGCTCTTCATTTTGCCCCAGTGAATGTACAAGATTAATTTTGCTGCCTGAAGGCCACCCTGCACATAATTAAGCCTGATATTGGAAAATGACCTTAATTTTATCCATCAGTTTTGTACCCAGAGTAAGCACAGGAGCACTTTATAGCCCTTAGACATCCGATGACCAGATTTAACATGCAAATCAGATAGTTGGACTTCTAAACATGATTAAATTAATCATCCCTTACTTGAATCTATAAACCTGTACAAATAATTAATTTTAAAGTTTGCCATTATTTCTAAAGACAAAATGCACTAACAAATTCAGAGACCGCTTTGGGGCTCTTCTAAAATTCCCAGAACTTAACGTTTATAGGTTATCAGAGAAGCAGGGAAACTTAGGATTCCTCTGGGTTTTTCCGGATGAGTTACTGAAAAAAATCTGAAAAGGGCATTAATTAGGACAGGGTCCAGTTGTTCAAGGCACTGCACAAACCATGCAATGATCATCTAGATCAGGTTATGAACTACAAAGAAAGACCTAGGCAAATAAATGACAGGAAAAAGGGAGATTGCAAGGGAGACATCCCAAAAAGGGGATACTGGGTGCAAAGCAGATCAGATCCACAGAATTGTGTTATTACAGTTGTTTCTTTCTCTCTCCTTCAAAAATACCTTGTATGAGGTATCTTATCAAGGCAACATTAAGACTTCATGTTTACTCATCTGCTTAATTGCAAGGTGAAATGAAGAAAATAGGTCAGTCTCATTTCTAGAACAGCAGGTGAACCTATGCTTGGATATGAACTTTGTTATCTGACCTCCACATTTGCTTGGTGTGCGATGCAAGAACTATGTTGTAGCCTTTTCTTATTACCCAAGCCATAAATTTACAGGACAATTATGGCTTGCAACCTACGATGCAGTGTCAGTTCCAGTAACCCAGGGACTCTCATCAACCAATTTTTTGTTTGCTTTGTTTCTTCCAGGAACCTTGGGCTCCTTCTCATTTTCAGGGCAAACTCTACCTGGAGCATATGGTGTCTCAACAGCTGCATCATAAGCAAATCTTCAGGTTTATTACCCTGTTAATTAGGGTCACTGCCCACTAATAATTTAGCCAATAATAGGATATTTTTTAATCAGCCAGTCATTGCATTTATTATTTCCTTTGGATGAAACTGTAATAAACACTATGAAATACTTTAATTTATGATACTTCTACCTATCATAAAAGCATTTAACCTGGCCCTAAATTTTCTTTAATGGTAGCTTTCATTTCTATTATTTCAGGTCTTTTAAGACTCTATAATACATGTTCTGGTAGGTGGACTTGACTGTCATTTAGCGCATTAGCCTTGCTAGCCAAATCCACTCCTGAATAAATGTGTGTTTCATTCTCTTGCTAACGAGGATTATAGCAGAGAACTATCCTGTTACTAGATGTGAATACTACAGTCTGTGTCACTGTATCAGGGCAGGATATGCATTGCCTACAGAGGATGTTGTAGACCAAATAGACCTTTCTGAAATCCTGCAGGTCACTAGTCCAGAAACAAGAGCTGGTTTGCAACCATGGGAACTATTCACAGGCGTGGCTCCACTCCTGGTGCCCAGTCACCACGGCAGTGGCATTTGTGGGGCTGATTATAGGGCATAGATCCAGGAAAGATCTTGCAGTCTTCTCAACTGGGAGCTTCAGAAACTCTGCCCTGAAAAAACAGATAAGCTCAATGCAGATATTTTTGCTATTTTTATTCTTCTGATAGAGAAAAGGCCTGTGTAAACCTATTAAAGATGACTTGTGAAAGGGGAGAAGGAGGAGCTGGTAGTATTGTGCCACATTAATGGAAGGTGCTGCAGCAAATGCTTAAAAGTGAGAAGTGGCGGTTGCAAACCTCTAAAATTGGACACACGTTGGAGAAATAAATGCCAGGACTAACTAAAGGTTTCATTGAGTATAACAACTAAGCAATGATGTATGCAGGATATAATGCCAGCAGCTCATCCTGACAAGCAGACATAGGCAGAAAACCAGGGTAATGTTCCTTTCATGAGGGAGGAGTATTAACCATGAAGATGTTTTTCCACACCAGCAGGACTGCATGCATTAGGATTAGGAGCAGAGATGGGGAAAGCAAATCCTGAGAGGTAAGGAGCTTGTCAGCGTGATACTGATGTCGCAAGTCATGCTGATGCCCAGGTAGTAATAGCGCTATTTTTTGTAGCTGTTATTTGTATTAAAGTAGCTGAGATTAGGATCTCTTTGTGTTAAGCCTTTAAGCAAGGTAAAGTCTAACCCCCAAAGAGAATGCAGTCATCAATAATAAGACAGGCAAAAGCTGGGAACAAGGCACCATTATTATTCCCATTTTATAGCTGGAGAACTGAGACACTG
This sequence comes from Burhinus bistriatus, assembly GCA_013397275.1. Lineage (NCBI taxonomy): Eukaryota > Metazoa > Chordata > Aves > Charadriiformes > Burhinidae > Burhinus > Burhinus bistriatus. Next base: position 168,263 of record VYXH01008871.1, read on the forward strand.
AGATTAAATGACTTGTCACAAAAAAAAAAAAAAAAAGAATCTTTGGCAGAGCTGTGACATGGAGCCACATCTCCTGATTCTACAGCTTCTGCTTCAACCACATGATCAGCCGTCCTCTCTGTTGCCCTATAAATGGTAATACCATATAAATGGTAAGAGTACTACTCACCTAAAAATCTCAAACCACTTAACAAATACTAATTGAGCCTAATGATGACTTTGGAAGAACAGTAAGTATCCTCTTAAGTGTTCTCTTGATCTAAACAGGCAGGCGCTGCCTTCCCTTGTTCCAATAATGCACATCATGTCAATGATGCCAAATTGTCATCCTTGCATTGAAAGCATCATCCTAATTCACACTCAGGATGTAGGGGAAAAAAAAGTGCGACATATGAATGAATGTCTGTAAAACTGTTAAGTACTCTGTCACTTTTACTGGATTAGGAGGCTGCTTGTGGAGTATAGCCACAATATATATCTTGACTCAGATTCCTGCCAGCAACAGAGAAATACTGCAAAAGATTGCCTAAAACAGCAGCTGCAGCAGGAAAAGGATGATAAAGCACAGAGATCCTCTAGAGCTGTGGGTCTTATAGCACTTGATACCTCAAGGCAAGAGGCCTCTGCTGTGTCCACAGCAATGGGGAGTGCTACAAGGCCGGACATTACTAGGGGCTGTAACTTCAACCTCAGCCATCCAAGGCAGATGCTGTGATCGCACCTCAAGCAGCTTTTTCTTCCTTAGGCTACGGTAGGTTTCCCGTTATAACTAAAATTACAACTTAATTTACAGCTTTATTTGTCTGAGCAATGTAGGGTTAATGTCCTGTGTGAGGAAAAGTGGTATTTCCTTTATTAGCCCAGTCTCTTAATGTAGAGTTACGTCTGTGGCAATGACCAACACCACAGGACTGTATTTTAAGTCCTTCTCCTCGTTTAATGCATCAGAGTATATATTTTAAAAGATACTTCTCAGCTTGCCACAGGCATCAACATGCTGCAAATTAGAGACAAAAATCTAGGTGCAACCCCCATGGCTTTGTTTCTTCTTCCAAATGGTCAATTCAACAAGACAGAGAAGACAACATTGCGTGTCTTCAGCCTGGTGTTACTCTAGCAGTGGCTCACATTGCTAAAAAGCATCTGGTAGCACCAGATAAGCAGCAGCTGCAGGGATTGAGGGAAACTCGTCTCACCCTGGATATGATGACTTGGATGCTTTGTCTCCTCCATCCTTGTCCAGCTGGAAAGGAGGTGCTCTGTCCTGTGAGGCAGGATTCCCCATCAAAGTTAGATGTTAAAACTTTTTCTCTTTCTGCGTATGCTTTACTTTTGTCAAGCAGAGCCCCAGGAGGAGGACAGACTAAGTGGGAAGAAAAGTCACTACACAACAGACTGTTGCTCTGGAAGAGTAGAGCAGATTGAGATTAATCCAGGAAGGGTTTATTTCTCTAAATGTTATGGTAACCCCTCCAGACTCCAAGGATATTCAAGCAATATTATGGGAGCCTTGTATTCCTCAGAGCACAGGGGGAAAACAGCCGGCTCTGGAGGAGCAGACCACAGTGAACCACAGTTTCAACAGCAGCTCAGCTCCAGATGCTCATGTGATGGCCTGATGATCTACAGCAGCAAGGCTTTCCAGGGGCTGATACTGGTAGAGTCTGTGAAATCAGAGCTGCAGAAATATTGTTTTTCAGCAGCTGGGTTGTTGAGTACCACGATACCAGTACAGTGTAGTACCTAGAGAATGCTGGAAATGGCTATGAACTAAAGGCCCTTCTGCACACATCAACAGGATAAAAACGTATACAAATGTTCCATATATAACATGCCTTAACAAGCCAACAATGCCGATCACAATAAAGTGGTGAAATAAAAAAAACGGAATAGAAGGTTCTAAAATTATACTAGACACTCCACAACTCTGAGAAAAGACTTAATTGTCATAATATTAAAGAAGCAACCAAGAGTATTCTCCAACAAAACTGGTATTTATATATCTGTCCAGAACAGAAAAATTGAACATTTATTTTCTTATTCAAAAGGGATTGTTATTTCTGGAGATGTTAAACACACAGAAAAAACCTCCATGAAATGTGATATTATAACAAATTTATGAGCTCTTAAAATACTAATTCTGTTTGACAAGTACTACAGTGAGAGATGCACAGCCATAATTACCCAAGCTATATGCTATACGAAGAGTTATCACACGCTGCCTGCCTATGTGTGTTACTCAGACCTAGACTGTCACCATCTGTGTGTTGTGAAGACAGCAAGAACTCATTTCATAATTAGTGCCAGTGGAAAGCAGTGTACCACATAGGCACAGTGTTCTACATAACAACAATGTAGCTCAATAACAAGCTTAGCATGTTTAAGCATAATTGGTTGGAGAAATCAATCCTCTTCCCTGGTGTAATTGTTGTGCGTGCAAGTGAGAAATAGGACCGAACCCAAGAGAGCTCTGCTAGGTGCCTCCTTTTGCTGCAGGTTTGTTTTGGCGCAAGTACTAAGGAATGTACTCTGAAATCAAGTAAGGATGGTAAGTAAGAATGTTTCTTCACCTATTTCTGGGCAGACCATAAACAGTAATTGCAGTGAAAGGCGATTTCTCCCATCATGCCTTGTGCTCTATTGAGTTCACTGAAGATGTAATTGGAAAACAAATACAGCAACACCATCATCAGGACAGACACAAGTGCTTGTCTTGAGAACGAGCTGGTGTATAATGTGATAGGCCTTATTCCCACTGACACTCTTTATTCTTATCTAATAAAATACACCGCCACAGCCTTTGTAACCCTATAGTAATAATTAAACCTCATACATATATATCGGTGCTCTGTACAGATTCACAGGGATATTTTAATAACTATTAAACGTTAAGAATTGGCCTGCGTCTGGAGAACAGAATCTAGTCATTACCAAATTATTTTGTTAAGGTAACATTTTCCTCCCGTCTCACACTGACACAGCACATAAGGAAGCTGTAAGTAGCAGCTAACAAAAGTGGATCTTAGTAAACAAAAATGTTTTTGGTAGAAATAGTGCATGGCATTACATAGTTACACTTATTTTTAACCTTTCTATTTATACACATTTCCAGTGTACTCAGTGTAGTATCTGAGTGACTCGCAAGATTAAAGATGCACCAATACATTTACTATGGAGTCCATAATCTATACAAAGAAAATAAAGAAAAAGCAATTACCGGTGAGAAATGCCACACGTTAAAAATACCAGCCAAAGCTTAAGAAGCTAAATTTGATGAGATTGCACATTAGATATGACTCATTTGTTCGACAGTTTTAGTCTTAACAGGTACATGGCTGAACCTGAAAGGATAATTTCAAAATAAATGTATAGCTATTAGCTGCTGGACACCACAAAAGTCATACCAGAATAGCATTGCAAAGTCAAACAAACTAAAAATATTTCGAGAGACACAGTGACACTGCCAGTGCCTGCAGCCAAGAAGCTTTTTATCTGCATCAGATGGAGTAAGATTTTAGACTTGAAAGCATTTCTTGGCTCCCTCAAATACACCAATTTTTTTTTTTTTTTTAAGGCTGCAAGCTTGTAGGCACAATGTGTAACATGCTGCTGCACAGGAATCCATTGCAATTTAGCATTATTCATAGCCACCTATCTGATACGACAGTGCTGTTAATTATGTCACACCCACTAGGTAACATGGGACCACAGAGATGCTTCATGTAGATGCATTTAAAACTGCACGGTGGCTTTAAATGAATAAACCATATTCAATACAGATACTGCTAACAATACACCTCTCTTACAAATATTCATGTTGCAAAGGCTCCCCTCCATGCCACTACCCCTCTGCTGATAAACAGAAATCTTAATATTTACTACAGGAAGTGCAAACATATAGAACTTGTCAAGTAGCATTTAGCCCCGCTTACACTACCACAATTACTTGGTTACCTTCTGCTGTCTGCTTCCTGTCTGCTAAGTGTGATGCTTTTTTTTCTGCCTAATATCCTGTGAAGGTGCCAATTACCCTGCTGCTTATCAGCTGAAAACTATGCTTTGTGCAAAGGGAGCATCAATTATTTGTGAGCAGAGAGCAAAGCCTGTTTGAATCATAATGATAGGATGCTGGGGCTTCCAGCAAATAGAACATATCAAAAGGTAACATAAATCTAATAAAGTGTAGGTCATAAGGGATCATCTCAGAAGTCCACACTTCAATCTTTAATTGTTAAAATTATGTTAGTTTTGCAGAAGGCAAGCCTGTGAGTGTACATGAGTTTACTACAGCTTAATAATGGAAAAAAACCACAGCAGAAAATATATTTTCTTCAAGCAACATTGTCTTTAAGACGCATCATTTCTTCCACTCAATTCATTCGAATCGTTAGGCTTTCTACTTCGGTGCTGTTGTTTATGCCTTGATTCTACACTGATAACCATTTTGCAGCAAACCCTCCTTGGTCTCAGTCAGACATAAACATGCTGCAAACCTGTAATCCTCTGCAGATTGCAGAGAGAGGCTGTAAAATGATTTTGTGGGGACACCGGTCTCTTTATTTGGTATCAACATTGCCTTTACAAGCTTCCCCCCCTCCTTTCAATTTCAGGCAAGCTTTTGTACATGGGGGTATATGGGACAGAAAGATTAGGTTATTCCTTGAACTACCTCTGTAAGGTCAACTCTTTATATGCTTTTGAAACCCAATTTGAAGGGCTTGTCCCTACTTTTTCCTCAAGGATTGTGATTCACAAGGGTTACTACAAGAGACCATTATCTTATCGTAACACCTGCTCCAAGTGGTGGGAGTGCAGGGTAGCTCCCGCAAACCAGCTTCTTTTCTATTACAAAACTGCTTACCTGCTGACTGACAGAGTCTCATTCAAATGATGTACAAGTGTGTCCCAACCATTTATAGGATTATCGTGCTCTTCTTTCATGAGGCTAGTACCCACCCCCCATCTCGACTTGGGTCAGAAATCAGGAGATGGTGCTTCTGTGGAAGATCCGACAACTCAGAGTTGCAACATGTAAGGAATAAATATCACACTGGTTTCTATACCAACAGTGGCAGGGAAGACTTATTTTGGATTATTAACCTGTTACTAGGAGAGCAGCAATGCTGCTTCTTAGAAAACTGTTGAAACTTATTAAACTACTCAGTGCAGAATATTACTTTCAGGCCACTGAGCCTTAGGCAAAAAGCTTCCTAATTCCTGCTTCCTAATGAGTGCACAGAATACTATATTGGTACGGTAAGAAAAAATAGTGGTGCCAGTCTCAAAGGACTCATCTAAAATACTACAGTATTAACAACATGCATATGCACACAGATATAAAGGCCAGCCTCTAGTGACGGTCATCACCTGGCAACAGCTGTCACACGATGGTCAGAGGCGTGGGAGATGCTTGAAAAACCCAGGGCAGCAGAGGCGACACAAACAGTGTGATGGAGAAAGAAGCCGAATGAGGCAGCTGAGGAATGGCGCCTTTTTCTGTCTCATCTCTCCACATCTCAGACCAGCCTACAGTGTTCTGTAATCAATTATTATACCTGCAGGTCTGCTAAGGGATCTAAAGAAATTCAATACCTTCAACCGCAGCTTTCTTCCCAGCAATTGCAGGCCTCTAGCTTCCAGAAAATGCACCCCACACACCAGTTTGTAACCCTGTGCCCGCTGCCCAGGGAGGTTGTGGAGTCCCCTTCTCTGGAGATTTTCAAGACCCACCTGGACGCAGTCCTGAGTAATGTGCTCTAGGCATTCCTGCGTCAGCAGGGGAGTTGGACTAGATGATCTCTAGAGGTCCCTTCCACTCTGAAAATTCCGTGATTCCGTGACTCTTTATGCTAGGAGAAAATACTGGTGCTGACAGCCATTAATCACTGGTGTTCTTCAAAGGAACTGACGGAACAGTCTCTTCCTCATACTACTCGTTTCAGTGAGTACCCACCATTTTCCATTTCCAGTGGTTATGAGTGAGAGGGGCACATCCTTCCCTGTCAGAGAACAGCAATCTCCCGTCATTTGCCCAATATAGTTAATTATTCCTCTTTCCTGGCACAACACTCGGAGTACAGCCATTGCCACTGTTGCCATGCCTTCACCTCTACTCTTCTACATTACCTTTGGAGGAATTTACCAGGACATGGGATTAGCTCCTGCTGAAGTCCTCAAATCACAGCTTGTAACTTGAGAAAATGGCCCCTGAAGTCAAAGCATGACCTGCGCTATAAACCTTTGCAGAAGAGTAAAATGTGTTGCTGTAGCCTCCTGTACCCACTCCTCACAGCATATAATCCTCTTGTGGCCCCAGAGACCCTCAGCTCTCTCATTTTGGGAGGTATTTAAGAGGCTTGGGCAGAGCCAGGCTGACAAGCTCACAGGATGGGATGTTATTTCCTGTAAGTGAGCATCTATAGAGCCACAGATTCTTTCTGCTGCCCAGCAGATGAAAGATGGGAGGAATTGCATTTCTCTGATTGCCCTGAGGATAGCTCAGTTCCTTGGTTTGCAGCCTGGCTGGGACAGGGGGTTGCAAACTAATAATCTGTGTCACAAGGCAGCCCAGTCATAAGAGAAGTTGTCGAAGCCAAGGTTTCCAAGGCTGCAGTATGTAAAGTGATATTCAAGCCATTTCTGAGCAGTATACAGTCTGTGGACAGCTGACTGCTTTCTCCTGGCGTTTATGCACCTTGGCCCAGCACCAGGACTAGCAGTTATTGTTGCCGCAAGTAGGGATAGCCAAGAAAGCTAGTTAATATAAATAATAAAGATATAAATTAATATCAACAGTGAAAAACCACAATCTTATCAGAGAAACAATTCTTCAACTGACACAGCCTTATTCAATTCACAATTTCTGGGAAAGGACGGACGATTAGACAGACCTTCCCGTGACCGTGAAAGTCAGCAAATCTGAGTAAAAGGGGGACTTCTAAGATACAGGGCATCACGGCCATTAAATATAAGCAGTTGTATACACAAACTCAATTGGGCAGCCTGGTAAAGTTCAAAATACCACCTGACCCATACTAAAAAACCTTGTAAACGAAGCATCAAAATTTGGACAGCCTCTCCGATCATGGAGTGCATGGTCTGCTGCACACCCCAGCTGTGTCCCATTGTGTCCAGTCTGACATTCTTCTGGCTAACACTGCATCTAGCTCTACCTTTACCTAGAAAGCAGGGAAGTAAGACTGCACCAACTAGGGCCAATGAAATAGAAGATCCAAATACAAACAGCACCCTAATCTCCACCTCTGACCTAAAATGCATGTTGATTACAACAGTTTTAAAGGAGTCAGTCTTTGGGAAGTTGGCTTGATTTTTTCACTCCAATATGACATTTTGGTAATCCCTTTTAGACAAGGCAAGTTCACTTTGCACAGGGATCACGATGGGCTACGGCATTACCACATCTGCTGTGACAAGAAGGCTCCTTTCACACTCTGCTGCTGAAGGCTGAAACTCTGTTGCTTTGGGGACTCTGGTGAAGCTGAGGCAGATCTGACTGCAACCAAAGTGCCACGCCAGAGCAAGCATTATGCGACTCTCCCTGGATGCACACAGGAAAATCTCTCTTGGCCTCATCCTCATCCTTTGTAAGGACAGCACTCAGAGGGATAAGACAGGAGAGAACATTTGCACAGTGTTCCTCTGTGGACAGCATTAATTTCCCAAGGATGACGTTAATCAGAAGGGTAGGACTAATAAAAACATTACTCTGCACTGTGGACAGTAGGGGATCATGGAGCCAAGTTAAGAAAACAACTGGATTTAGAAGCCTTTGAGATATCTGAAAAAAGCGGCCACACAGATCTTACCTTATCATCTGCCCTAGCTAATTCTTCAGGAGATCCAGGTAAATGCTGGAAACATTGAAGAGTCACAAATGAAAGAATGATGTCTTTTCCACCACAGTCCTCACCTTTCCCACATAAATCCAGGCAATTTCATTTCAAAGCTCTATCTGCTCTATCGTAGAATTTGAGGATAAACTTAGTCTTCTTGGCTGATGGCTGGTACAATTAGTCCCAGACTGACAGCAAATGTTTTTCAGGTTTGAAATATTCTGGTTCTGCTATTTCTGTGGTACAGGAATGAAAAGTTTAATACAATTTTGCTTTATCTGAAGGTTCATCTAAAGAGAAAGAATGTAAAAGGAAAGCAGGATTAACCATTTTCTAGCTATATCCCAGAGTGTAAACTTTCCTGGCTACCTGCAAAGAAGATTATAAATCCTTCTCACTGGGCTTACACCTTCCATTCTGCCGACACTCCTTTAGGCAACCCTGTAGTCCTGGAGGTAATCCTTTTTTTCCCTTCCACAACCAGTAAGAGTGGATGTACCCTTCCTCATGTCTACTGGATAGGGCAGGAAGGGGAATGCACCCTCTTGGTTGCATTTCACTCTTCCATACTGTTTTGTGGAGGATGATATCACTGGTTGGAAATAATGACAGACACCAGAAAGGAAGGGTTGCTTTTGCTGTTCATCTGAGCTGCCTTAAGATCTCTGCTCTGACTGACAATCTCTGATCACGTAGAGAAAGGACAGAAAAGCTCTTCAAGAAATTGAGTAAGGTCATAAATTAGACACTTGCTCAGCCTTGTCCTCTGCAGGAGCCCATCTCTTCCTCTATAAAATTCTTGGGAGACTGGCCTTATAGCTTAGGCACCTAAGATAAGCCCCTATGAGGGCTTATATGAAAATCCAAGTGAATTTTCCCTAATGGTCCCTTTCAGTTATGACTGATGTTTAATGTTACAGCAATCAAACAACAAAGAAATACCAGGGAAAATACTTATAGTAATGCAGCGGCTGCTAGGTTGAAAGGTAACATGAAGAAAATACTTGCATACAAAAGCCAATACAAAGTCACTCCTATGAGCAAGCTAGCAGTGTTCACTCCAAACCCTGGGGCTGAAAGCAATCTCCCTGCTGTCCTGCCAAGGAGGAGGAGAAGGTTTGAGTGCTCCCTGCATGCTGAAGACATCAGAGCTGGCAAAATACACTATTTATTCCGTTTTTCCTCCACAGCACTTATATTGGAGTAAATCAGGTGTTTCTGAAGAGGGAAGGGCCCTCATTTGCTCCCCTCTGCCCAGAGGTTTATTTTTCAGGAGAGGCTGAGAGGTACTCCCTGCCAGCCTGCAGCCACATCAATACTGCTTGCTTCCAGCTGGCACTTTTGAATTCACATACTGTGGTTTCTGGAGTTTATAGGAGATTTGGGGTCCCAGATGTCCCATACATGGCAAGATGACCAACAAGGAAAAACTGTAACTGAAACACAACAGTTCAACTTAAGTTAGCAAAAGAGCAGAGGAAATTGCGACCAGCATTATCAGTGCTGAAATAAAGGCCTGGGCAGAATTCAGCTAAAAAGATAGATCAAGATGTGTAGGTAGGTTTTTATTTAATCTGCACTGATTTCTCCGTCCCAAGCATTTTGTATGGTGTTTTAAAAATACAAAGGCTGACCACATGGTAAAATGAGACTCTGGCTAGCTTACACTGTCCAGCACTTCTGTTATGACTGTTTACTCTCTCGTGAGTTGACGGTTAATTAGAGCAGATTTATAAAGAAATATATAACAAATATGGATGCTACAAAATACAATTTACAACTTCACTAACATATAACATTACTGCAGGTGCAAGTCTTTAGTATATTGATCCATAGTGCTAATATCTACATCTCAAGTATTAAACATTTTAACCAGCCTAAAAGTGCTAAGATTTGCTTATGTTTAGGAACTCAAAAGTAGATCAAGATAATACATCTGGGTTGGGAAAAGTTATTTTTCTGTGGTACTGTTCTTTCTCATGGATCCTGGTGACCCTAAGTGAATCACGACTTACAGTAAAAGCAGTATATTTGGCTAACCAATGAAAATAGAAACTTTAAACTTTATAGAGTTTGCAGACAGTCCCTGGAGTGTTACAGGACACTAAGAATGAATGCCAAAGAGAAATATTTTATCTCTCCTTTTTCCCTTCTTCCACTCTGAAACAATCATCAATTACCCTTATCCACTAGCACCATCTCATCTAAGTTCATTTTCAAGATGAAGTTTCCTCGTTGGATGGTGGCTGTCCAATCCTCTTTCTGTCCATCATGGACTGCTTTAGCGCTGTCCCCAGATTGACAGCCTGAGAGTGAATCAATAATAATTATCAGACTGCAACCACAGCGAGCTGTGTAATTCTGTGATGGGATAGCACTGAACAAACAGCCCCACATCTACTGCCACAGCTTTAAATATGTGGTCCGGGGCTGTCCATTTAACTACTCTGATCATGTGGTTAGTAGTAAGCTGTTGGCCTTTTTTCTATTCCAAACATAAAACCTTTAAAAATTGCCTGCTACTCTAACACGACCATGCCACCTCCTGCCTTTTGCTGTAAAAGCCATTTGCCAGCAGATGTTAAATAAGCCCATGAAATAGAACAACACGTAACTGAAGAGGAAGAATAGCTAGTTTTCCTGGATGTGAGCACGTATACTGCACTACAATAAAAGCAATAGGCGTGTTTCATATCGTGCGAATGAGAAAGGTCTAAGGGCTTTTCCAGGTGGTGACAATGTTCCTGGCTCAGCTGAGATACTGCAGTCATCTTAGTCTCATTGGATGTACATACACACACCAGGTGTTGTCCAGCTGCCCTGGCAATGAAGCAGCTGGACTAATGGCGAAACAGGCTCATATTTTTCTGGGGAGAACATCCTAGGGATCTACAATGTAAGGAAAAGCATGTGCATGTTGTGCCATATACGCTAGGAAAAAAGAAATGAGTACACGTATAGACAAATTACTACTGAAATGATTTCCAAGTGAGTTTTGAGTCTTAAGAGCAAAACTAATGTTCTGGAAGCACTACAAGGTATGAAACTCAGGTGTAGGAAAAGGAATAATGTGAAAAAGGCACTGGTCTAAAATGAATAATTTTCACAAGATCTAGAGGTATAATAGAAGCATAAGGTAGCACAAGATAAGGAGGAAGAATAGCTTTTATATAACCACCATGTGGAGCAGAGATTGGTAGGCTTTTAGAATGAAGCCCAGAAACTGAAGACAGAAGAATTAAAAGGACACAAAAAATAAATACTAGAAGAGGCACCATCTTTTAACCAACTTTAAGAAATGTGAAATTAAGATTTGTTAGCAGATAACAAGACTAATTTCCTGACACAAAGAATAGAAAATTCTGAAAATACACAAATACATAGATAAACACTACACCATGCAGTTACTAAAACGGAATGAGAGATTCTTGACACAATACACTTACCATGGCGTTTATAGAAATATACAGTAAAAGAATTGCAAGCTGATTTTATCCCACATTTCTTCAGGTTCACTTCAGTATAATTCCAGATGTTTCTTGCAATCTTAACAACAAACCAAGCCAAGGCATCATGACTTGACAGACCAGCATGAGGACACCTGAAAGGGCCAAGTGCCAAGACCAATCTATATTATTGACCCCACAAATGTAAACACGTAGCTGGATAGAAGTGGAGATCTACTAAAACATTAGGCAGGAAACAAGACATCTTCTAAAATATATGCACTCATGAAAGATATTGGATGTTAAATGGAGAAATTTCATCACGAAAGAAGAAATTTGGTAAATCTTAGCAACAACTTGTCTCCTCCAGAATGAGGAGGACATGTTGAGTGTGTTTAGGATGTGGGCACTGGGTGCTGGTAGAAAGAGTCAGAAGTTATCAAATGCAAACCAACAACTGTGAGGAAAAGAGGACTTCCCAGAGAAACTTTAGAAGCAACTTAAACATAGCAATGCAATCCATATCAACAGTACAAGACAGACCAAGGTACGTGGTCTTAGTAGATGACAAGAGAATCTGTTAAAAGAGCTTTACAGACTATATTAGCAAAATATTTGAGACTCTCATCAGTATATTCTTGATCCAGCTCCTATGAAAATGTATGCTAAAGCTCCCAGTACCTTCATTCTAACAAGATCAAGGGTACAGTGACATAAAGTAGAAACAACATTTTACTAATGGATCAAGAAAAATTATGTTGAGTAAAAAGGGCCCAGTGATAACAAACAAATCTGTACTTTAAGTATTTATGATAATTATTATTAATTTATCAAATGGATTATGAAGAGCTCCAGCACACAGGGGTCAATAAATAGTTTAACACAACTAAAACAATTCAAACTGTAGTTCAAATCCTCTCTGGTTGGATTTCTGACTTTATGCCTTGCTGAAATTCCCTGTCTCTATGACCAAGTGAGAAACTAGATGAATTATTGCCTGGTTAGCAATCAGAATAGAAATAAAGGTTGAGAAAAAGCTTAGCGCTTCACAAGGACGCAAGGACAATGAAAAAATGGCCTAGTCAGTCATAGAGCTGAAGGTCAGGATGTGGTCTTGAGTGTTATCTACCATTGCTAGATATTGGAAATCCTTATAAAGAGTCAGAAAGGTGTTGCATATTATGTGAGAGGTTTAACAGCAGTAAAGCTATTATTGCAGGAGCAATTTTTGAAAGCCTAACAGAAAATCTAACTCTTTAGTTCCAAACACAAAACAAGCTTATTGTTGAATTCCCACTGGAAGCTCCCCAAATTCTCCCTTCTCTTGTGGTTTTTTTTTCAGTGATTTTTTTTTGCAGAGGAGTGCTTACTGCCTTCAAACATACATAGCTGCTTACTTTCTACTGGCAAGGAAGAAATTAAATGAAACAAGCCAGAGGCAGGATATTAATGCAGAGTGCATTAAAAGAAAAAAAATGATGGTATGAACAGGGTAGTGACTGATTTATAAAATCAATCACATACTTTTGGCTCGATGTCATGTTATAAAAAGAAAAATAACCCTGTTTACATGAACAGGATGATTAATCACTGTTTTCCTACTATTTAAGATAGGCAATTTTTATTTCCTTTTTTTCTTTCATATTATTTGTAGACAGTAACATAGTTGTTTTATAATATAAATCTAATAATAGCATTCTGATTACAGTGAATTTAATGCGCTTCTGTAGTTAAAAGGTCTGTCAGCAGCAATTCTGAAACAAACTTTCAGGCATTTCTTAGTAGTCATAAAAATTCAATATTGGATGAAACTTGACTTTTATGAAGTTTTATCAAAGAAGCAAATATTACAAACTTGGACATAATGTCTGTAAATCACATTGTATAGCACTAGATTTCAAGGCAAGCATTTGGAGCTGGGCTGTTCTGTGGTAGATTTTTTTCCTTTTCACATGCATGGAATCAAATTGGCAAATTTTCAAGTCATTTAAAATTTGATTCTCAAGGTGCAGCTGTTAATTATAAATTTGCAAAAGTTCAGTAGTAGTGTAAAAGAGGGTTCTTTTTATTCTTTGCCAGCTCTGATAATTGCAGGATAACACCCATTATTGATACTTCAAATAAACACTTTAAGCCATTTTACGCTTTGAAAGTCAATAAATCTGTACAAATGGTCATAACTAACACCTTTACTTCCAAACACATCTATTTCCTGGGATACATACAAAACAGAAATAGAGAAATAAATACAGAAAAGTACTGTGGAAAATAATGGCATTGGAAATTTTATCAAGACCATGGGGTGTCCATGCAAAAAGAATCTGATGTCAGCATTTTATAGGTCGCACCACACTATTGCCAAAATTAATAGCCAATAATAGACATAATCCTCACTCTGATCTGAAAATGTGTACCTATCTCATCTGCACCCATGTGGAGGTGCCCAAAGTAAATGTGTAAATTTGTAAATATGCAGTACAGCTCCTTTACATAGTGACTTTTGTCAAAACCTACAATTGGTTATAAACTTCAGCTATTTCTTGAAGAAGAGCCAGTAGAAATGCAAAAAATTCACAAAGCCTTGAAAGGAATAATGTCTAAGGAAAACTATCAAACCCTCAAAATTAGGTACTGTAGTCCCTTCCTGGGTTTCGTTCCTACTCCAATATCACAAAACTAATACTAAACACAATTGTTTCTCACTGTATAACCTTAACACCCTCTGTATTGCTAAATGACAGCTTTACATTCAACTCTGAGAGCATTCTTTCACAGCAGGTTCTGTTCTAGGCATACTCTCTGAAATACTTTAGGAGACTGGTTCTTGCAGGGAACAGAAATTAGTCAACCAATGCATCCTAGTTTGATGGACTTTGAAACATAAAAAAGGAAGTTAGTCCCTAAGTATCTTATAGATATCCAGGATGAGGACAATCTCCACAAAATCCATTTTGACAAGTGACAAGAAGTGCTGAAGATTCTTCTATGGTTGGTCCAGATAAGAGAGACACAGTGGTAAAAAGATTAAGAATTGGCTGTGAAAAAGACCAAGAAACTGGACTTCAGGGAAACATGCAGAGAGATGAGGGAGTCTGAGAAGTCAGCCTTTCCTTTTCATTTCTGAAGAATTCCCAGATGACAAGCAAGAAGCATATGAGAACCTCTTAGAGCACATGGAAGAACAAGACTTCAAACCTGCAGCTGCAGTGAAGACCCAGCATGACACCCACGTAGATCATCTCTGTTTTCTAAACAGTGGTAGGCATTAAGGACTTAGATGAAGCTCCCCAGCAATCCTTGTACTACTGAGAAATGGAGACCAACAGGGTGAGAAAGTCTGCAATAAGTGCAAGGAGATAAAAGCACGTGGACCACAGTACTACCTGCACTACCTCTTCTGTGGTCTGATGCATGGAGGAAGTTCAGCATTTAAAAGTGAGCTGAGGCACAGCTGCATCATCTTGTTTTCATGTGTGCACTGTGAAAATATACCTAGAGAGAAATTACCTACCACTGCATTTTCCTGCATTTTTTAGCATTCCTTCACTCCTTAGGTTGCAAATGTTCACATTTACCTGTACAGAAGTGCTTGTTCTTAAGGCAATATTCTAAAAGCATTTTAAAATTATTTCACATAAATGTTGTTAGTAAAAATTATTTTTTTTATTCCAAAGAAGATCAAGTAAGATTTAACAAAATAATCAAGTGGTATTATATTCTAATGAAGGGTATTATTTACGTAGTGTCATCTTCACAGAAATTTTTAGCAATCTATGAACTGCTGTCGATCAACAGCCAGTTTAGAGATGTACTTGAACTTCTTGATGGGGTTCAATTGTCAGATATTTTGAGAGAAAAGTCTTAGCTATTCCAGAATCATGCACAATTTATTCAGGTGGTGTGACAAGAAGGGATTATTTCCTAGTTGTGAAGAAAATAAAATCTTAATTAAATTCATGTCAGCGGTGAAAGCATTCCTTTCAAATTAAAGATCATTGACCACCAGTCTACACTTGCATAGTTAAAATGAGAGTATATTAAAAAAATTTATCAAAATAAGCACACAAGTACAATCAAAGTTAACTGATTAAAAAGTCCATTGAGTAAACACACACAAAATGTTGTTAATATAATAAAGAAGAAACATCGCCACTTACAGAAAACCTGTATGTTGTCATTTAGGACATATGAGCTTCTGTTGGTAGAGGATTTATACCTTTTATTATCTATTGTTGCTTTTGAAAGCTAGCCGTATGCTAAATCTGTAGAAAAACCCTTATGAACTTTATCACCCAGACTTCTTTTTATTCTTCAATTTCCTTTTATTTTAAAGTTTCAGAACATACAATTTGCTTCCTAACATTGCCTCCCTCCCTGTTGCTGATAGCGCCCATGTTATTAAATGAAAATTATTCTCCTTTTCTATTAGAAATATTCTTCACTTATACTGTTACTTAGAGTTATCTTTGTATATTGCCAATGTAAGTGCTATCAAAAAGGGAAGGGAATGATACAAAGTAAAACCCAAGTCTAAGAAAATGAATAACATGTAATTGTGAGCAAAACCCAATTTTGTTTGAATATTGCAGATTCCTGGCAGTCTCAGCTCAGATAGCAGAGATGCAGCTAAGGAAACATGAATGTCAGTTATAACTTCCACCTGAGATAAACAAGCTTTGAGGACCTCAACAACTCCAACAGGTTCCTTTTGATAGCATTGACCACGATTTCTGTGGTCAGCATGAAGCATTTGATAAGGTGGTTTCAAAAGGTTTTCTTTCTGTCTCAGGCATATCTAAAGGCATACCAATCCTCAATTACTTCCAATAAGATTTGGAGTCATCAGTCAAATAACAAGCTCTGCATTCATGAGTCCATGAACTATGAAGCTGGAAAGTCTATGCTCAAACTTGTCTATTGTTCTAATCTGGGAATCTGAAGTCTGATATTGTCATGGAACTTCACTAAATACTTGTATTGCTTATATGCTATTTTTCTTTTCTATTTCTGGGAATGATATACTCCTGGAATAACCTTTGGGTCAAGAACAACTCTGCCATTTCATGTAATCAAACATCATCTTGAAGGGCAAGTGCACGAGATGCAGGTTTCATTGCGTTCTTGCAGATTTAATTTGCAAAGAAACAGTCTTTATGTGGCTACACCTTTGCAGTGGTATTTAGCTGAGTTGTATCTGAATAATTTCTCATGATAGCAGTACAGAATAGCTGGGAAATTCAGGGAAACAGCCTAGATGTAACCTAAACTTGGATCTCCTATCAAGAGGCATGTTGGAAAATCTTATTCAAAGAATGATAAAAAGCAGAAGCTGCTTAGAACTTTCAGGTTGAAGAAGCAGCACAAGATCTGATGCAAACACCATTGTCTCTCTTTCAAAACGTGGTATTTTAGGTATTGATTAATTTGTTGACTTGTCTGAATTATTTTATATACTCGTACCAACTGACAAAGAGAAAATGTAGAAAAAAAGCCAGAAGAAATTTTTAGATAGAAAGAATTCCATTTAAGCATAATCCCCCTGATAGCATTAATTTGGTAAAAGCCTTGGTACATGACCCAATCCTAACCTTATATTGAGCAGTCAAAGATAGCAAAAAAATTCATTGTCAATTCCAAACTGCAATTGCACTTGTTTGCCACCAACAAAGGCACCTTATATCACGTGCACAAAGTAACTAATAAGTGCCTGATTGAAGTTTTAACTTCTATTAGGCTAGCCAAGGCCAGAGCAATTTTCTGGGTTTGAATGTCCAGGGTTTAGTTGGATTCCCCTGAGGATGAGCAGGAAATACCACTAGGCAAAAGATGCTCTGTGCCTGAACTGCTGCTTCTGCATTCAGTGCCACTGCACTACTCCAGCTGCTCTAGCCTAGCTACTAATAATGTTTTTGTATGTCAGCCCTGGCTCCCAATAAAGACAAGAACATTATTCTTAAGCAACATATGAAAGTGTGATAACCAAGACGCTGCATTCAGTCCTGGTGTATTTTTATGAGGATCTTGATAGCACCACTTCTCCAGGTTATATCACAGTCTTTTATTCAGATGCCGCAGTAATACTTGAAGGAGTGTAACTTGCAAACAGGCAGATGAGGACTAACTAACAGTTAACATCTGCATTGCTACATTTTTAATGTATTCAGGAATCAGTGAAATTATAACCACAGTAACACAGAATGACTGACAATTCCAGAAACCTTCAGCTGACCAGTGAATGCACAAACCACCCACCTGATTCAAAGTCTGTGTAACAAGCACTGACTTCAATGGGATTTGAATCAGACTTTCCAGGTTCACTATGTTAACTATCAATTGCCTGCACTACACTGCTATTGAAAAGTACAGTCATTTTTAGCCAACCGTCTCTCTCCTATACCTTGCAGGGTTTATGGTGTATTGCAGGTTATTACTTGTTTTTATTAAATCCATTTTGAAGCCCGGGGGCTAAATCCTAAAGTCCGTGCCCGGTCCTTCCCTTCTTCCCCCAGACAAACATCCCCACTGCCTGCAGTAAGAGCCTGAAATCAGCAGAAGTAGAAATGATCCAATCAGCTTAAATTTAACATCAGCTTTTTGTTAACTGATTTATCATGCAGTACCTTTATTCACTGGATGAACATACTTTACAGTAGTGTCATCCTGCATGAGCATTACAAGGAGGAAAAGGATTATATACAGAACTTTTTTACTTGTTCTGTAAATTTGATCATGAAGTGCCTCCACCAGAGGAGATTTTATTGAAGCTATTACTTATCTGGTGATTCAGTCAGTGCAAACCTATAAGATCTGCAAAGTTTACAAGGTGCTAAACAAAACCCAAACCAACCAGATTAACTAGGATAGATTTCAGGATATTATTATATGCGATAATGCTACCTACAAAGTATGAGTCCTGAGTGTTTAGAATTGAAGACGATGTTTTATATTTAGAGGGTCAGATAAAATAAGATTTTGCCCTTCCTTCCTGGAAGCAAAATTAAATAGGAATTGTTTATTAATGTTTGAAATCCTGGATTAAACGGCAATTCCTCTAAACCTATTGGAAGGAGTTATTATTAGGTCATTAACACATGCGCTCCTCCACTAAGAACAGGGCTCCAGTTGCAGGGAGTGCTGGAGAAGATGCTGTTGTCTGTCCCGTGCAGGTGCTGTTGGAACCAAATGAGCTAGAACCACCACATTTTCCACATGTATTACTTCAAAATTATTTCCATTGCTAAACTCCTTGCCATTCTGTAGTACGGTAAATCCATCTCCACCTCATCCACCATAGCCTTGTGTCCACTTCATCAGTAGCTCCTTGGATCTGAATGTTTGAAATATCTGAGGACTTATTTTAAAGAGCAGTACCTGTGCATGTAAAATACGGTAGCTCTGCATTTCCTCATCACTGGGGTGGTGCAGAGAAATTCTGTAACATCCCACAGCGCACAGAAAGTCCCTGCCAGTGCAAAGGGCTGCATGGGGATTTCCCAAGACTTTTTGTCAGAAGGAGACCTTTCTCCTTATGTGGGACTGAGGAAAGTGAGGGACTCCTGATGCATTTTTTACATAATCTCTTCCACCCACGTTGTGCAGGAGGCTGCACTGATGGTCCCAGAGCTGCTGTATGCTACCATGTATACTGTAAGGAGACAGGCTACTATTCTTAATTGATGATTTCCCTTGCAAAGAGGGGGGCTAAGGACACTGAGGGAGGCTGACTTCCACTGGAGAAGATGTTTTCTCTTATGCTGAACATAGCGACCATTTAACAAGGCACAAATCTAGGATAAGGAAATTGGGACAACTCTCCTTTGGCTGAAATAACACTCAGCTGGAACATTCACAAAAAAAATGCACCCAACTGAAACAAAACCCTCAACCTTTTCCACATTTTTAAAAAGAAATTTTCAGTTATCCTTGAGCCTAAAAAAACCTGTTCATATTACCTCTTATAAATTTGCTCCTGGGTACACAGGAAAGGTAGGGCTCTTCATGTTTACAGTCCATGCTAAATGGAGGGGGAATGAGAGAGGTGATTGCATAAAACTTCCCCCCAAATCTGCTGCAGTTACATCAAAGTTGTAAAAAGAGAATGGACACACACTGACTCACAATTACCTACATGTTTTTGATGAATGCGAACACCTTCAGGGAAAATCAGAACATTTTAATACACAAAATCCTTTCAGTCCAGTGTAGTTGCTATAGAAGTTCATCGCTTGTATGTCTATCACAATGTTGAAAAGCTTTTTAAAGAAGCAGTGATAAGTGAAACTGTGAATAAAATTGGTTAAAATTGAACCTCGTCAATCAGCTGACAGAACAGAAACATGCCAGTTAATTTCCAGAAGCCTTTAGGCATGTATTTATTACTTGATTTCTAATCAAAATTATATACAGAACAGGAAAAAGTGCAATTACTGGTCTGTTGTAATACAAAGCAAGTCCAAAAAGCTATGGATAGTTGCAGCTGCACATTTATAAACTAATATACTTACATGCTGCCAAGACTAATAGAGTTTATTTGATTTCTGGCTGCAAAACTCCAATGATATATGTTAACCTGAGTATCTGATTTTCAGCAAGGATACCTAAGTACTGTTGAACATTGACAGTTATAGATAGCTTAGCATTTAACTGCAGTCTCCCTTGACCTCAATTACCACATTAAAATATTGTTAACAAATTTAGAGTCAAATTGGCATTTATTATACAAGATTAGGTTCACTCTGAGTTTTTTACATATTGTCACCAGGACTGCCAACTGCTTACATCTTCATGCAGTCTGGGGAAAGCAGCCAATGTTAATATTAGCAGGGCAGATGCAATGACAAATAATGAAGTTTTATGCCCATGGCAAATTGGAATTTCCCTTTCACAGCAATGGACAAGTACACACTGCCTACATCCTTTATCCCGCAATTTAAATAGTTCATATATACATAAAGGAAATTCTCCATAATTTTTGGCCCATGTGAACTGGTTTTCCATAGTTTGAAGTGGTCTCTGTAACACTGTATGCCTGATGCTTTTGTGGCAGTGATTGTTCTGTTATGTATTTCAGTATTTGTATTTCATCAACATCAGTATTCCAGGTAACATAATACTAAGTCTGTTTTCCATATTTTCGCATGCTTATGTGTTCATGGTGACACATGAAAGATGAGAATGAAAATGTGTGCATGTTTACTCATGTATGAAATACATGAAAGTAAAATACATATGTATATGTTTCACTTGTGCCTCTAAGATTAACAGGTTTTCCAATATTTTAGAATTGATGACTCTCTCTTGTTTCAACCTATTTTTGTGCCCTTTTTTTGTCATAAGGGAGTAAGGCACACAGCATTAGTAATCTAACTTTGATCAGCCTTCAGAGTCTCATGAGGAAAAGTCATGAAGGCTCTGGTCAGTTTACAGTCAATCCCTAATCAGACAAAATGCCTAATGATTTCAGTAATGATTTTATAAGGACCTCGGGATTTGTGCTACTATTATTAAGTGATGCAGAAGAGGGATCATAGAGTACTTCCAGTTTGCCCTCAATCTAAAAGGGTATTTAGTGCATTAGGGTAGGTCTCACAAGAAATGCTTTCTTAAAGGCAGATTCAGCAGTGGAAGAGATTTCCAAAGTATGTAATCCCTTTAGCAGAAACATCAATTTATCTCAGCATGCTGTAAAAACTATAATAGCAAACAAAACTACAAATGTAGAGATCGGTTTCTGCCTGATATTCAATCATAAGTGCTTTCTGAGACCCACAGACACTGACATTCTATGCAGTTCTTCGGTTGCCTCTAAAAAAATATTTAGCTTAGTTTCATTGTAAATCTTTGGAATTGCATGCAACTATATGGCTAGTCCACCCAAACTGCTTACTTTATTGGTTACATATTTGTAATGCTTTCCTTCTAGCTTGCCCAACTCTGTAGACCTTCCTCCTCCCTGTATGTCTTTTAGGGTAAACTAAAGGGAGAAACTTTGAATGGAAGTTCATAGAGGTTCTCAAAATACTTTATCTGCCTGAAGACATTTTCTAGATGAATCAGTCAGAATCTAATGGTCTTTCTGAAGAAGAGTTATCACAGAATTCCCTACAGACCTTTCTACTTGCAAAAGACATGACATTCCTTCTACTCCTGAACACCAACTAAAAGA
Organism: Burhinus bistriatus; assembly: GCA_013397275.1. Lineage (NCBI taxonomy): Eukaryota > Metazoa > Chordata > Aves > Charadriiformes > Burhinidae > Burhinus > Burhinus bistriatus. Next base: position 189,727 of record VYXH01008871.1, read on the forward strand.
TACATTTCAACTCCAAGTGAGGTTCTGACCCTAAAAGAGAGTCTATAAATGCAAGTAGAATCGTTGTGTTTAGAACTGGACTCGTGTAGAAGTTTTGCTAGAAAACACACGCATTGGTCAAATCCAAAATACTTCTTGCACATAGAGATAAGTCAAAATAACTGTTGTTTTGTTTGTTTGTTTTTTAATGACAAAAATAGTTATTCCTATATTAGATATTTAAAATTAGCAAGTTTACACAAAACAGATTACATGAGTGAGATTAGAAAATTACACAGACTTATTATAAAAGGTCAGAAACTGTCCTTTTTATTTTAACAACATATGCTACTTATAAAAAGCCAGAACATTAAGACAACCTCCTCTCAAGGGCTGTGTTCAAAGTTATGCTGAGGAAAAAAATCAGCAAAGATTGCAAGTAGTGAAAATTGGTTCCTGTGCACAGCATTGCTAATTCTTGAGCAATATCTGACTCTAGAAATGCATCAAGTCCTCCCTGACTTTTTCACCAGCTGCCATCTTCTCTAGTGAGCAGAGAACTGACTGCCAGGTTCACAAGCTGCAGGTTTCTCTCCCTACATCCTTGTGATTTGGATTCCATAAAAGTGAGCTCCCTTCAGTTTGCCATACCACTCAAGTAAATCCAGTTTACAGCATGGTTTGCCAGTGGATTAGTATTCAGCTGCTTTATTCTGAGCCCTCTGCTTCACCTATGCATTTTTGACAGATTCTTGATATTCCTAGCCCTCAGGAAATCAGGTGTCCTTATATACATCTTGAATTTTTCAGTGGAATTTAATGTGCTTGCTAAAAATCCTTATAATACAGAACATAAGTGCCAAGTCACAACAACGTCTGCTGTAGCATTACAGTGAGATTTATTGCTTGCCATTTGTAACTTGAATGTGTGCCTCCACAGCCTCTGAGGAACCAGGCAGTTCTTATACAATTACAGTGCCATCCTATACACCTCAGAGTCAACCCTCCTGTAGATCAGCAACTTTTACTATAAAATGCCAGTAACCTAATAACAGTACATTAGACAGGTTGTGAACCTCCTCTCACTCTTTAAATGCATCTTGCAAAAGGAAGAGTCCTAAAACATGCCCTATAACTTGACCATTTCAAGCCAGGGCTAGATGTCATTCCAGAACCCAAGAGCCCTCACAGAGAAAGCTATTGCAGCAATCTATGGACTGAAAGGAAGACAGCTGATTTTTCTTACCTTTCTATTTAAAAGACTTCTGCGTGCATCACAGCAGCTTTTCAATTTTATTATAAAACCTCATTATTTCTTTTTATTGCAGACTTAGTGGAGCCTTCTTGTAGAAATTAATCATATGATTAACTGTGAGATGGTCTTTTAATACTGTATAGACCATATATTGTTAAATGTCCTTCTTGACCCTTTGTTTGCAACTTGGGTATTCTCATAGGACAGAAAATAAGAGACAAATCAATGCAATAAGATATTTCATCCAGGGCTTCCTGCCCTACCCTAAACTCACATTATTTTAAATGTTATTATTCAAGGAAGGTATGGGATCAAATTCACAACTGTCAGAAACCATTAAAGTCAGTGTAGCTCTACCTGCTTATTCTAACAGGGAATCTGGCCAACATCATACATTTTATTCTTGATTACATTAACTCGCCTTAAACAGGGGAAGTTTTGCAATACCATGGTAATAGAGAACAGAATCTCCAAATTAAAGACACCATCCAAGACAAGAAGTACAACCTTTAAAGGCAATGAGCCTTCACATAAGGCTGCTGATAGAGGTTACCCAGAGCAGAAATATTCAGAAGAGACAAAATGGGGGAAAAAAGCCCATAAGCTCTGTTATCCCAAAGACTTAGGGAGACATGTAACGGTGCTGGAACTCTTATATCTCTGTGTGAGTCTGCAGCTGCACAGAAACAGGTCCTTTCATTGGGTCTGCCCTTTAAGTGGTGGAGCTGCAGTTGCCATTTTTGCAGCAAATCCAATCGGCAAATTCAAAATGGAACAACAAATGCACCCACCACTTATTTCTATCTACCTCTTGGAGGAGTCGCAGGAAATAAGCAGATCCCCATCCCACATCGCAGCAGCTGTCCCAGGACTCTCTCTCTCTCTCAGTCCTGATCATCGTCACAAGAGTTGGAGCATTTGTCAGCTCATTAAATGACACAAGTTCCAGTCAAGATGTCTACAACACCTGAAAGCTTTTTTCACAGCTTGAAGTCACAGCACATGAACTGTGCTGTGGAGGCTCTAGAGGCTTTTTAGGAAAGAGATTGCCTGTCTGTTACGTACTTATACTGCATCCTGGGTCCCAGACAGTGATGCTGCAGCCCTGCCACTGCAGCATTTTTTCTGTGCTCAAGGTAGGCAGCTCTCACCTGAGCACCTGGGGCATGTGGCAGCTGAAATTCCCTTCAAATTGGAGTAATGTTCTCACTCAAGGTGAAACCAGCTCCACTACACACCATAGCCTCTGAGGTTACTTTTTGCCATTTCAGAGGTTGTACAAGAATCTACATGTTTTAACCTGAAGCTCTGTGTAATGGCCAAAGCAGCCCTCTCAGGTCAAGAAATGAAAGAGTTCTGACAGCTAATGAATACTTTTTGGATTTCTCCAGTGTGTCAGCACAAGGACTTTTAGGCTTTTAGTGCTTAGTCATTTAGTTTTCGGTTTTAGACATTTTTAAATAGAAATATTTAGTGAAAGACACACATAGGTTGCAATTTTAACTTTAGTTTATGCTGCTATCTTAAACATTTTTAACAAGTATTTATATCCAGCATATTCAATTGAGGATTTATACCGATATATTCTAAATACTATTCTTTTACTTATCTCAGTTAACGTATTTGTACACTAGCCACGCTAATAAAAGGTATGACAGTGCTTAAGAGGGCACATAAGTGTCTCCTTAGACATTTGTGCCAATCTACCATGGATTTTCCCTGACAACATCTTAACATGCCTACATTCCTTTGTAAACTTGCCCTGGAGAGTGGAGCTCATCACTGGTCAGCACTGACTGTGCCTGGGAAAAGTCTTTATAAAATTCCTTAACCTTTTAAAGTCAGCTATCTTTGCTGTTGGTGTAATGTTGTAATAGAATCTGTTACAGGTAAAGATATCTAGGAGTTTCAAAACACCATATGGAAGAGTCAGCAACATTAATTCTTTATTTTACAACCAAGTAGAATACAGACTGCTGAATTAAAATACTGTCTGTTCGTGTTCTACAACTTGTACATTTTCATAGGACTGCAGGATTAGGCAGGGCTGAAATGCAGAATTCATAGCGGGCTGGGTACTGCAGCAAGAGCTGAGACACCCCCAGAGGGGCTCAGCACCTGGCAGGAACAACAACAATGTTCAGCATGTGGATAATGGGAAAAATTTTTCAGTCTCAGGAGTGGGATTCTCTTCTCACCACAAGTATAAATCAGGAATAACTCTTCTGAAATCAAGAGAGGTTGATCACACAAAGAGGAAAATCAGACTCTGATGTATCTAAATATAAACCCAACATGTACTACATTTCCTAAAACCTAGCTACCATTACATTTTTCCCCACCGGAGATTGTATCCAAATCTGCCGCTCACCCTAATGTGTATTGTATAGAGATGTCAAAGCTGATGCAAGTGAATATGCATAGTTCTGGCAATCTTCTCTAGTTTATTTTGGTGCATTGCAAGTCAGTCCAATATTATCCACTTCAGTATAAACTTGTCTTTTCAGCTATTTCTACAGAGAATAAAGTGTGTGCCCTCTACTGCAGTTCTACTCAAATCCATCTATCATTTTATTGACCTGCTGGGAAAAAACATCCCCTGTTTTCTAGCTCGCAGATTGGGGTTCTTCGTGACCACAGAGCAGAGACATTTCTGAAGGTTTTTAAAAAGCTGTAGATGCTTTCCCTTTGCGTAAATGTGTGATGCAGAAGAAAAAAAAAAGAAAGGACAAATAAGCGTCCTTACAGGAATTGTGTCTTGCAGAAAACAGTAACTTGATTAACAAATCTTCAGTTCAACAATGATTAAATGCTTACTGCAGATTTAAAAAAATACATAGAAGGAATCCAGCATTGATGGAGAGCCCAGCATAGGAGCTAAGCAGCATAGGATTGGCCAATCCTTTATTCTAGAGCAGCTGAGCTTGGGTTGTCCCCGGCACAAGGCACCATGCAAAAAGTTGCCCCACTCTATGGCCTGTTTTGTCCATGGCCATAGATCCCTGATGGTCAGATTCACCCCAGCTCTTTCCTGGCTGCTCCCCTTCATCTCACATCAGCTCAGACCTGCCTGGGAGAGGCTCTATGGCCAGGGACTCTCCAGGACAGCGCAGGAATTTCTTCTCACAGAGGAAGGCCCTCCTCCATGGGTGGGAGAGAAGAGGTAGAAGTCCCATAACCCATACTGTGGCAAGCTGTGAACACTGCACCTGCAGCTCATGAAGCTCTGCCATGCAGAAGTAGAGTGATTAGGGGGAGTTCGTCACTTCAGGAGAATTAGACATTGCATTAACCCCAACCATCTCCTTTATGAATGCAGTATAAGGAATATCAGTTGAATATAAAAGATAAAACACCACTTTAATATAGGCCCGCTCACTGGCAAAAGCTGACATGACGTTGCACTTTGTTAGTGATACAGACCTTTCAATGTGCTCTTTGCGCTCGTTACCCACAATGCATTCAGATGCTTGCTCCCTCTTACAAATTCTGCACTACAGATGGTTTCATGAACTGAAACCACACCTCAGCTGCTGAAATGTTTTCAGGTTATGAATGCCATTTATTCTCTCAGTGTCTTCCAAGTTTGGTGATGTATGTTAAGTTTCCCTCCTAGAAGCCAGTTGGTCCTTGGCTGCTTTGTTTGATAAACGGATAGGAACACATGACAGAAAAAGTAGAATACAGTTCTTTATGTTATCAGCATTAAACCTGTACCTGTGCTTTACTAGTCATGAAATCCCCAGCCCAAAATGACACTTCAGCATTTTTCATAAGATGATGGCAAAGGGTATTAGTCTGAGTAAGCTATACCATCTGTCACATTTTTTTTGTTACTGTGGTCACACCATTTCATTTTTTCATCCACTTTTCCAGACAGCAAATGAGGAAAAATAGCATACCAATACTTAGCAGAGCTGGATATTCATGTTTGTAGAATATTCAGATATTATTGGAATGGAACCATTTTATTCCTAAGATGACGAATACAAAAATAAAGAGAAAGCTAGATACTCAGATTATCTATACTGATTTGTTCCTCAGATGAATGCAAGTACCCCTATAAAGTCCTGAAATTCTAGCTTCTCACATGGCATGAAAATGCTGCTCATCTCTTTAAAGCAGTGGTCTTACTTTAAGCAGTCCTTAAATTTTAAGGAACTTTTATACCTTTTGTTTGATCTGCTCCCATTTTCAGCACCAGTACCTGTCTTCATGCGTTCTTCCTAGGAACGTTTCTCACTTCTGACAGAGAGCAGGTAGCATATGTCTGGGCGAGCAATTTTTTCTCCACCCTGCAGTTTCTTGTACAGCAGGGAAACCCGAGCTATCTTCTTACTACTGATAGAATAAGAAACCTCAGTTCTGGGTTATGTCCCTATCACTGTCTTTGCTATGTTTGTAGTTCAAAGGTACAATTTGGAACTTGGAAATCAATGATAATTGGTGTTCATACAAATTCACTTTAAGTGAAAGACTCAATTTCATGTGATATCATACTGATTGGAAGTCAATTCTTACCAGCAAAAAATGTTTTTGAGCATCTCACAAACTCATTCTTAAAGATCTAGATCACAACCTTATTACAGGATAGGAGCATTTGTCTTCATATACATAAAGATTCAGACCTTAAAACTTCAGAAAAAAATCAAAAGTGAAATGTTGATGCAAATGTCCAATCGTTCAAAGCTCATTTAACATCTATCCTGTTGTAGATTTGTGAAAACGTGAAGAAGAGAAGGCTCTGAGGAGACTTTATAGCAGTCTTTCAGTACCTAAAGAGGGCCTACAGGAAAGCTGGGGAGGGACTCTTTATCAGGGAGTGGAGCGATAGGATGAGGGTAACAGTCTTAAACTGAAAGCAGGGAGATTTAGATTCGATATTAGGAAGAAATTCTTTACTCTGAGGGTGGTGAGTTACTGGCACTGTCTGCCCAGAGAAGTCATGGATGTCCCACCCCTGGAGGTGTTCAAGGCCAGGCTGGATGGGGCTTTGAGCAACCTGGTCTAGTGGGAGGTGTCCCTAGCCATGGCAGGGGGCTTGTAACTAGATGCTCTTTAAGGTCCCTTCCAACTCGCACCATTCTATGAAAACAGAACAAAAAAATTAATAATCGTAAATGGAATTGTTTAAAAGCATTTCCCACTACAGATAATGTTCAGTTGCAACACAATAAGTACACTGTGTAATCTAACTCTGAGATGAGCAATGGCAACATCACACACATCTTTCAAGACACAAAAAATTTGTAGCTGGCTGGTACATGCACCTATCCTGCGCTGCTGCACCAGTCTTTACAATTGCACAAGAAATTAGGGAGCTGAACATACAAACCCATCAGTTCAGACTCCACCCTCCTTTCCATTTAGCTGGAGTACAAGCAGTAACCAAATGAATTGTTTTGAACTTTTAGATTTTTAGCCAGCATTATGCTTCTTCACGGCAACACTCTAATAATGCCATACTTTCTAACCATACCTATTTGGGATCCTACTTCAAGATAGTTTTCCACATTCTCTGATTTCCTCTAACACTCTTGGTTTTTCTCCACCTCCTCTGAAGTATAAAAGAAAAAAGCCTTTTTCCTTTCATATTTACAAGGCAGATCTTATTTTCCCTACATCTGCTGACTCTCACTGCCAGAGATCAGTTCCTGCCTCTCTTCAGCTCATCCCATCACCTTCTTTTTGTCTTTTTTTAAAAGAGCTTTTACATCCTCTCCTGTCTTGTCCCTCTCAGTTGGGTTGGGCTTTCCAGGAACCTCTGGAAAGCTACAGAGGTATTTCATTACCCTCATCTAAATGTCAGTTTAAAAGTCCCATTCCCTGTGATGCCTGCGAAGCCCTTCATAAAATGAGTTCAGGTCTGTGCTGAGCTACTGCCTGATGTTCTGGCCCAAGGTACCTCGCAGCCCCCCATTCTGCCGCCTGCTCCCTGACTGGGCACAGCACCAAGCACAGTCTTGGATCAGCAGCATCCACCTTATGGTAATACAGTTAATAGTGGTCTAAATTAGCCTCAGACGTGCCATTGATTTGGTGATGCTATATGATGTGTGGAGCTAGAACATATATCTATCTCCAGATGACTTTGGTATTTTTTGCCTATACCAGTATTCCTCACTCCTTCAAATCTTTTTTTCCTCTAACTTACAGAATACAGGTTAGGTCAATCTTTCTCTAGAAGTCATACTTTCAAAACCCTAAATCATGCATTTGTTTGCCTTCCACTGCATTTTTACAAGCTCAGTCAGCAATGTCCTTCCTATAATACATTGCAGAATTGCAGATATTCCAAATGGAGTCTGATTAGTGATTTTCAAAGCGGCAGAGTAACTGTAGTAGTAGTAACACACACTTGCTTGCATTTGTACTTCTGCCAACATTTTCTGTTCAAGACCATATTTGAATCTCTGGCTTCCCAGAGCAAGATAGGAACTGATGCATCTCTGAAGGTAAAAGCTAACGACCTAAGCCATAATGGTAGGGGTTCCTTCCCAAACATATTTCTCCAAAGGTGGCAAAACCCCTTTCAGGGTAATTCATGTGTCTAATCCCCTACAAGCAAGCTTAATACACAGCAGTGATTTTAGGTATTGTAAGAAGCATCAATATTAAATCAGTAACATTCATACTCAGTTAATCAAACGAATCCAGAGCCAAAACCTCAGAGTGACTCTAAGGGCTTTCACCTTCTTTGATTTCTTATACTTTGGATGAGATGCACGCTACAATCTCTTCAGTAAAAATCCCTTGGAGAACTTTGCAACGACCATTTGGTACAACACTCTGGCTCAAATCCATCTCCTACAATCATATTTCACTATCAATAGCCTCTCCTTCAGTCTTACCCTACCATCCTGAAATATAATGTACAGCACCTAGGAACTGCTGCATTATACCTTGGAGGGGACATCATTTTAACACTGAGGATATTGATTCCAATTTAAACTTTGTTTATAGGTCTTCTGATGCTTTAGGACAAAAGATACCACATAGAATCACTGCTAATGATCATCACCTCTCCCTCAAGATTATATCTGTTGATGGGTTACTGTTTGGATCTGTCAGAGACTACTTACTCCCCGTAACTCTCAAACTTCATACAACTAGGGGTTCTTCACAGCCTGTGTATGTTTACCTGTTGAGATGGCATGACGCCTGGCTGCTCACAAGTTGGTCAGACACTTCCCCTAAGAGTAAATTTCCAGGGAATATGAGAGCTCAGACAGGAGGCTTAGATAACATTTAAGTGCCATCACTTTTACAGGAAATACTTTCCACTGTGACAGCTCTGCCACACTGGTGTCACATCCCTCTTTACACTTCATCACGCCTGTTCACACTTTGGTGCATTGATGAATCAATTAAAGCATTTTCTTGGCTTTTGCTCTCTCCTTTTTGCATCAATATGGGACAGTTGGCTCACAGCATGACAAACTTTCACATCTAGATTTTCAAACTTTTCCTGGAAGCTAACAGGAATACATTCCACATGTAAATCAACCAGTATAGCAGGACAATAGTGGAATATTTCTCTGGCTATATTTTGTTTTCTTATAAAATTTACAAAATGGTGGCTCTGTTCTCCCATAACTGGTAGACTGAAAAGGAGGATCTCGTTTCCTTTTTATTAGTATAGGACTTGTAACAACTACTATCGAAGCTATTATGTTTGGACTGTGTGCTAAAAATACTATATTCTTGGGGTCTGGCCAAAATTTGGAAATCTTAATGAATACACATTACACTCTGAACCTAATTTGGGTTCCTAATAGAAGTGACTTGAATTTCAGGAGTGATACATACCGACAAATCCCATTGCAATTAGAGAGCACTACAGGCACCTGACAGCTTGGAAAATATAACTTATTCTACCTAGATGTAGGAATATGGGTTAGAATCTATATCTAGCTACCCATGTTTAAAAATGTTTATATAATTGATGTTACCATGTACATACCAGTGTAATCCACGGGCAGCCTTTATCAAGTCTATAGAAAGCCTGATTTTCAGAAATATCAAGACATGTTGGCATATGTCCTTGAAAATCAGACCAAAAAAAAAATTAAATCTCATTCTAAAGGTTTTCAGTGCTGCATAAACAGAGTAACTCCAGAGAACTCTCCTTCTACTTGAAAGTTTGCCCACTTTTCAGATTGTAATATGGAACTTCCCCAAAGGGAATCAAATGATCTGCTGCTCCAGTCCTGGTCTCAAGCACTCCCATTGCAGAACTGACGCCAGAATTGGCAGGACATGGAAGAGGAGTCTGCTCTTACAGATAATACCTATGTAAGTACACACATATATATGCCTTTATGTACCTATACAAATACACACACATGCACACCAGAAAAACACAGTGGGAAAATAGAGATGTTTTGCATAACTATAATTGAAGAAAATCTATGTCCACCCAAGTTTAGGATCATGAAGATCCACCCAAAATTATTTAAGCCCTACCCAAAGATTTACCAGTGTCACTCAAGGCTAACATTGCAAACTGTACTGCCAAGACGGTGACAGTACTTTTTAAAAAGTATGCAAAGTAATCCACTTCAATGACTATTTGACTGTGAAATCCTTTACTAAGTAAAAAAGCGCAAACTAACACGTTATATGAAGACAGCTACACTATCCTTTAAATAAAAGGATTTTTAAGTTATACTCCCCATCATATGTGGACTATATACCCTTCATGAAGAGACAGTGTTTAATCCTACAGTTTGTTATGAAAGTTGTCCTTACTATCCACTAATAATTTTTCTAAATAGTGTTTGCATGATGGGTCCAACCTATAACATGCATTTTTATAACACGGATTTTGAGATACAAATTTTATCCTGAGAATGATTAAAACTTTTCTTAACCTGTTGCAGCTGCAAAGAGACATTCCCAAAACACTTTTTCAGGAAGGTAAGGCAAATTAAATTTGTTAAAGCTTCTGTAACCTTTAATTCACTGAATTAGGGATTTCCCAATTAGAGAAGAAAGCAGTTCCAGGAAAAGTGACGTGTGAGTATTTACTTTCTGTTTAAAGACTTTTTTGATTAAAAGATACTGGAACAGATAACAACAAAATTAGTTTTTGCTGTGGTGGTGAGGTTAAGGTTTCTGCTGTTGCTAGGATATACTGCCCTATCACAGCCAATCTTGACGGTGAAAATTGGTGCCTTAATTTCCCAGTGGTCCATGCTACTTCTGACTTAGGCCTCATTCTGGTTAATCATGCTGTCTTTCTCACTACAGATTGTCTTTTGACATCTTCATCTGCAAAATGATTCTACAGTCAACCCTGACTATGGCGAGTCAATCCAGTGTTTCACTGGTGGTCAAGACTAAACCTGTGGTGGTGTTTCTTGTGAGGAGAAGAGCTTCACTAAAGGATGAGGATATACAGTAACTGAAGAGTTATTTTGTTTGGCAGAGGCCAGCGTGACCATGTCTGAGCAAAATGTAATTGGAGCAGTGATCACATTTGGCTCCTGGTACTGCAGTGTCAGGAACCATCCACGCTTACCAGAAGAGTCAGAAGGCAGAGTCTTCCCCTGCTTGTGATGGTTTAAATAACAAACCAGAATAAAGCTGCTTCTGATTTACACTTGAGAACTGAAGAGTGCATTACACTTGGTATTGTCTTGTCTCAGGTGACAGATCCTGTTGAAGATGTGTTTAGGCAGTTTAGACAGCTTTTTTTTCCTAAAAAATTAACCTCTCTAATTTTCCTGTGATTTCTATTACACTGTTCATAATGTGCAACAGATTGTTCGTAATGTGTGATCCATTGGGATAATGGGTCATCTGCACTAATTCCCTCAAAGTTGCAATTCATGCCCTCAGCTACCTACACATTTGCCCTTATAAGGCAGTTTCATAGTGCAGTGAGATGTAATTTATAGAGCATACTCTGCTACGACTTGACTGCTGTCAAGTGCTGCTTAAAAATCCTTTCTGAGGATAAGTGACAGGTATCTGACTACAGGCTTCACCAAAGAGCAACATAAAAAACCTGTGAGATCCAAACAAGGTGACTTCTAGCAGGCTGGAGAGTAGGCATCTGTCTGGAAAATAAAACTAATCTGTATGTTATACAAGGTAAGAAATTAATTCAGTTAGAAAATTAAAACAGAAACTGTACTTTATACACAATTATATCCAAAGTACATGCTTTTTTTTCCCCCAAATATGTTATTGCTTCCACTGCCATATAAGTTTAATGTGTCCACAAAGTACATTAGATCCCAATTTCCACCAGAGATTACGTGCAAATGTCAAAGTTATACCAGTAGAGAACTGTAACAAAAACCTGTGCTGTTTTGCTATAGGTAGGAATGAACAGGAAGCATTTTAGTATTTTGAATAATTTATTGATGCTTTTGAAAAGCAGATGTGCTCTCATTAACACTGCCTCTCTGATAACTTATACCCTTACTACCAGATTTCTTCTACTATTTTTTCCCCACAATTATAAAAACAGACCACTTACTACAGAAAACTACAAAGAAACATTACAGTCAGCCTTGCAGAAGATTTCTCAACAATTACTATTATTTTATTAGAAAAGAGCAGAAAGATCATCTGATGCTCTTAGCACCTTCCTTGATACCTGACGGGTATCTCAGCTGTGAAGGTATCAACTGAACTAACGGGAAAAAAAAATAATCCTTATTCCTAGTAAATCCAATAAGCTAGACTTTGCTAGTCTTGTGGCTAATAGTTTCACTAAGGCCATCTAAATTTAAAACAATATTTCTTACAGAGAGAATAAGTAATACTCAACATAACCTAGTATAAGAACTTGAAGTTTCTAGAAGACAGGATAGCCCAAAATTAATCTGGCTAATGTAGTAGCTAAATGGAAATACATATAGTTGCAGGGCACTAGAACAGGGAAGCAAGGAGTCGACTGAAAGTGTGGCTAGTGAAGTAACTGAAGTTGTTTTGAATATATAACCCAAACCCAGAATGAACCCCAAATCTCAATATAAAGATTCTGCTTTGCAAATACACAAAATGGCAAATAAAACACATACATTTTTAACAAAGCATAGATATCTGCTTGGTCAAAGAGTTTCCAGAAAAGGTTTCCAGTTAATATCATTACAATTCCTCTGCTAATTCACATCATCTTACTAGTAAAGACACCAGTTCCCTTTAAAGCATGGCCAAAACCACCATTATCCCTCATATAAAATAATTACACACACCATATATGCAGCAGTGACATACATATACTAAACTCCCAAAACCAAATGATAAATTGCATTTCTTCAGCACCTCTGACCGTCTCACCTGCACTCTGCCCACTAATCCATCTTTGCCAGGACTACCTCTAACCTTCCAAACCTATCAGCTGCTTGCAGACAACCATCATTTTTTTCAGATAATAACCTGCTAAAAAAAAAAAAATGTTTTCTTCCTTCCTGCAAATGAGGAATTTGCCCCCAAAATGTATCGGTCTGAGATTCAAGGCACTCTTAGAGCACTGACAAGTTTAAAGTCCAATATCTCAGAACACTTGAAGGTTAGAAATAACTATTTTATATAACGAGGGAAGAGCTACAAATTCACTCCCCTAATTGTTCAATATAGGCTTTACCACATGTAAAAGTTCTTAATTTAGTCCTGGTAGATCACAAGGTGTCAAATTTACAAATTGCAGTGTTGTGAGGCACAGAAAGGCTCTCAGCTCACACTTAAATGTTCTAAAGTTAATTATTCAGGTTCTATGCCTTAAAAGGCCTGTAAAACTAACTTCACAGCACTGAGGAAGGTTGGTACAAAGGAAGTAAAGAGAAGGGCAAAATACGTCTGCTGCTAGGTAGCTACATGCTTTACCAGTCTGAGTCCATCCACATCAAATCAGCTCCAAGTAAAGATGAAGTCCACACAGACTGTCACACCCTTGGATTTTTTTCTTCTTCCATGGCATAAAGTAAATACCAAGAGATGTTGCCAACATTTCTAGTAGTGGGCGAATATACAGAGAGACACTGAAATCAGGGTCTGTGTTCTGCCTCAACAGAGGGCAGGCATTTCTCATTGTGAGTTTGGGCTAAGCAGCACATCCCTTCACTGTGCACAGAGGTAACATTCAACCAAAACACCAATGAAACTGTCACCTCCCTTCCACCTCTGTGTAATGCACTGTGATGGAAGGATACAAGAGACTGTAAAGCAGCAAAGTGCCTTTATGTATTCCAAAGCTCTCATACACACTCCTAAGGAAAATTCTGCCCATCTCATTTCCCTGATCTACAACTGGTGAGTTAGCATGATCTAACGAATTGCAAGACCTGAGGAAGAAGCAGACCTTCCTATGAAGCGCGTAGCAGTAGGCTACTTGTCCTCCTTCCTTATTGCCCTATTGATTGTCCTCTTTCATTTACGAAGAGCACAGCACTTGGGAAGGAAGACAAGTGGCCAAGAACCTAATGACCCCTCCTCTCCTCCTAACATAGCAGGCAAGAGGAGCCCGCGGAAGGTGATTTTGGGTCAGTGCCGAGCATGCCTGCGAAGGAAAAATGACTGCAGGTGAAGCTGTACAGAAGCTGAGGCAGGAAAGGCAAATGTGCCTGTGCCATCCCAGCTGACGCAGTCACTGCACTGTGCACTTGTGCTTCCTCTTTACCGTCTCTTAGAAAACTCATGTTTTGTGCAGGTATCTCATCTTGTCCTTTTCCATCACGGGAATGTTTGGTTGGTTTGGGGTTGGTTTTGTTTTGTTTTTGTTTTTTTTTGAAGTCCTACTATAACCAGTGATACTGTGAAACAGAGCAAAATAATCTAACCACTTTTGCAAAAGTTAGATAACTATCTGTGTTATCTCCTCTGAATAGCTGTGTAATACTGAACTGGTAATGTGAAGGTTCTTGTTTGAGAGTTTCCTTAAAGCCCTAACATTTTCCTCCCTCTTTATGTTTTGGTTTTTGAAAAGTGAAGAGTATTAGTTATCCTTTCTTTGGCTTAGTAATATTTCAAAATGGCTATGATGACACTTCAAGATAATTAGATAATCATTATTAACTCATTTGCATTTTAACAACAGTAATCAGAGTGTACTAATGTGACATTAGTGTAATGCTGACCGGTTTCTAAAAAGAATTTTAAAAGACTGAAGATCAAGGAATAAGATTAATAGAGTAACACTGAAGACTGGAAAGAAATACTTTTTCCACTAAAAAAAAGTTCACCATGACTGAAGTACTTCAGTTAACTTATTACAACATAATACCGACTTATTATAGATGATACTTACTAATTGTATTTCAAAGCCATGAACAATCTTCATAGAAGTTATGATGTATGGACAGTCAAAATCCTTGTTTTCCAGAGAATTTCGAGGGCAGCTTCTAGCTAACTGTGTGTTTGTGACCAGAGCTGGTCAGGTGTGCACAATTAGTTTTTTCCAGGAAATCTCCCATGTGCACTCTCAGGTTTTTATCCTTGGATTCCCGCAGAACAGTTATTTGGGTTTTTTTTAACCATTTGCAAACCATATGTTTTGAAGAGATTTGAAATCTTGATGATTTTCTACCTCAGTGATTCAGACAAGCTTAGAGAGGTCAGTGCTTGTTAGGAACAGTCACAGATATTGTTCGCAGGTTGCTTTGTTTCAGCGATCATAGATGACAAGATCACCGTATAAATATTAGCTTCTGGATTTAGCAACCAGGCTTTGCATAGATGCAGTTCATAGCATCTTCACCCCAAGAAGTTTCCAGAAAGCCTAGGATGGCTGTTTCCCAGGTTCCCTCACAAAACCATGCTGCTAGGGGCAATACCTCATTGGTATTTGTACTTCTGGACTTATGGCCCAACACTTTCCATTTTCCAGGTAGACCGAAGTCCTTTGTGGTATATAGAAAATATTAAACTGAATATGAAAAATCATTAAAGCAAACATGAGATCCAGCCCTTAAACTGTATATTTTGCATATATGTAAGCATCAGTTCATTCACCACTGATGACACAATCTCTTCTGGCAGCTCCTTAGACTACTGGGACACCAGTAGAAAAGATGAAGCAATTAACACTATTCAAAGATTGAAATGTAAAAAAACATTAAGTGCCAGAATCAAGTTTTCTCATGACAGTATTTTAGGTCACACATGGCCAGCATGTTTGAGCCACAGCTATTTCTACAGAAACTCAGGGCTGGAGTTACACACAGATAAATACCTACTGGGACAATTCTACACAGTTACTTGTTTTCGCATAGAGTTAATTAAGAACTAATGTAAATCTCAGAAGAAACTGAAGGTGTTGGTTGATACAGTCCTGTCCAAAAGACTTGGATCAGAGCTGAATTCCACAGTCCTCATGTCTCTGTGAAAACAAGTTTCCCTTCAATTTTAGTGAGTTACACTTTCATAGGACATATGTTTCCATAAGACACTGCACACAGATCTTATTTTATTTATCTTGTAAGGGCAAGCAGTTAACAGAGCTGGGATTCACACCTTGGGATCAAAGGAGCATAGGTATTTGAAACCTGATGCTTATACCATTAAAATATCTGCTCTGGGACATGATCCGTATGTTTTTCCACTTTCTTCTCACAAGTTACATTCTGTAATAAAAACTTCATATTCTCAAGCTTTCTGAATTCCATAAATTTACCAGAAAACTCTGCTTTAAAAGAAAAACACTAATATGACAGACTTTGGGTGACATGGATATACTTTTAACAGCCTTTCCTGGATCTCCATGTGATAGCAGTGTTAGGCTTAGTCATAGGGACAAGGATATGTTTAGGTTCTAAAAAAATTAGGAAGTTCTTGTTGGTGACAGACCCTAAACCAAACAGAGGGAAGGGATAAGAAATGAGTGGCAAACATTTATTTGTTAATTGTTTAAACAGGAGTTGCTTATAATTACATGTTTTAATGCTTTTCTAAAGGAAACAGAACAATTCTTCGCTAACACTTTACTTTGTTAGAAGTGAAGAGGGTTGTAAATGCATTGTACTATTATCTGTGCCTTCCTTCATATGTTGTGATTATGTGTTCAGTAAATAGCATCCAGACTAAAAAGACCTTGTTGTGAAATCAAGCAACATTAACTCATTAAGTCAATAATTCATGGATTCTTTTATCTAAAGTGGCAACATCACACCATCAATTCACAAAACAGCCACTTCTCCGAAGTGTATGTGATGATAATAATGGATTTTCTAACAATACACTCTCAGAGCAAGGTCACTGCGCACAGATGCGGTGGACGCCATGATCTGACCTAGGTCAGCAAAACAAGCTTTATTATTGAACCTAATTATGAACTATCAAGATAATGGCCTAGACTAAACTGTTTCCTAGGGGATTATTTAGAAACTAGTCAGCCATTTTAGGTTCAAATCTACTGTACAGCACTACCTTCAGAAGTAGAGCAATTGCTGCTGGTATGTACCCTATATGCTAGGTACAGTACGTATACACACATACTATACATCCAGTTTTAAATATCCCAAATTGCCAAAGATCTCTCGCATGTGCACAGAACGTATCCAGATCAAACTGAATTGCATTTTTTGTGAGGAGAGTCTAGTCAAGTGAAAGCACAAAGAAAAAAGAGGTGTACAAATCTGCATGGACATCTGCTAAGGGTAACAATCCAAACTTTACACCTGGCTTTGCTTAGGTCTAGAGATAAAAAACTTCTAATAAAATAACCTTTTAATACAGTCTGATCGTAATGCAATGCTAATAAGTGAAGAGCAATGAAGCAAAAACTGTTTGGGATACCATTAGCTGCTTTCAGACCAACCACAGTAAAACTCATGATGTTCATAATGTATTTCAAATTTATTCCTTAGGAGAGCTCATGCAGGAAGAGTATTTCATGCTTCTTACATTTCCCTAAGAAGTTAAAATTAATGCATGGGATCAAAGCTGCTAGTATCATTTTTGCTCAGCTGAGGGTATTTTTACTTTTTTCCTCCCCCTAGAAAGATAAAGCATTTCAGTTGAGTTCACCTCTTCAGCCAGAGAAGTCATTAAAATGGTTCCTCCCCTTGTGTGTCTCACACTGTAATTCTCCAAGGTATATAGAACTGACTCATTATTATTTTATATTTCAGCTCATGTAATTATACCCAAGTTTCAGAAAGAAATAGTTCCTTGAGATCACAGTTCTTGTTGTGTTAGAAGTGAAGCCAACCTCTGAGTATTCCTGGCAGGGGAAGATTGATTCCCTGTATGATTCCCTCAATTATTAAAAATGATCTTGTTTTTATTTAAGGTTTTGATTCATATGATAATTAGAGACCTATATTAGAGATGTTTGTTTTTCTAAGATCAGAGTTCTGTTGCTGTGATAAACTTCTCACCTTTAATCCAGCTACCAGCCCCAGTGAACCAGTCAACCTGTATGAATTAACATGATGTGATTGACCCTGTACCTTGCCTGTGGGTTTGTAATGAGATCCAACCCATGGGAAAACACGTAGGGAGAAGGGAGGGGGCGGCTCAGCCTGAAACCTTTCCTTTAACTGGTTGGCCTGTGAACCCATATGAACTGGATCTCCCACAGAAGTTATGATTTGAAAGTAACCCTTTCAAATCACACTTGGAAAGGTTCACATAGCTCTAGTGCTAATACACTGGGGCAATTGGCAGAAAATTTTGTATTCCTTCACTCCATACCAACAAAGACGGAAGGTTTACAAGCTCTAGGCCAAAAGAAGCCATAAGGGAAAAGCAGTTTTTCCACAAAAATCAAGATAAAAGAATGACTTAGTCATACATTGATGGAAAGAGTCTTTAGGAATAAATGTAAGAGGCAAGAAAGGGAGAAAAAGCCTACTTTTGCAAGGGCATTGCTGAAAAAGCTATCTTTAAGAAATAGAGCTTTCTCCATTTCATGTCCTGAATTAGCCAGGCTGCGTTTATTCTGTACTACATAGACTGATTTTTTGTATAATCATTTAATGAAGTCCGGGCAAATTGAGAGTTGTGTTAGCAGTAGGTGCTTGGAAAACACTCCCAGCCATGTGAGTTAAAGGATGTTTTAAAGTATCTTTGAAAGACTCTGTGTAATAATTTATGTACTCTTTCTATTAACAACATATCATGAAGAAAGACCAGAAATTTTCTGATTAGAATTAGAGGTGCTGGTAGTAACACTGTCACATAACGTACAGTGTTAGACAGCAGAACTGTATATCAGGTATATTATATACCAACAAAGGCACAGAAAAAATATCAAGCATTCATTCTATCTTCTTAAAGGACCCAAACCATTATTTTAGAAGGAATTCAGAAGGAAAAACAAAAATAAGTTAAAAAAATATAAAAATACACAGGGAATTGGCACCAAAAAAATACAAAATCCTAAGGCTCTGAAACCCCAAGGAAGACATTTGAAAGACCAGCAAAATGCTCAACAACTGAGAACGTGAAAGGGCAGAGAACCTTAGTGAGGGGAAAAAAGTACACTTGCACAGGGCTATGGTACACTAAAGAAAATATTGACGGAACCAGATCTTTTGAAAGAAGTTTTAAGAGGACAATCTATGGAAAAATACCTAAATATAAGGACCAATTGCTCCTTATCTGGAAATAAAGAAAACTATGCCATTTTACAACAGAAAAAGTCTGGCTCTCAAGGTAAAAACATCCCTCAGCTTAGAGCACATTGTTGTGTTTTAATAGCTCAATAAACAGAAGAAACAGTTCTGTTGTGCTAGAGTCCTGTTTCTTCCTTTGCAACAGCAGCTCAGACACCTTTCAATGAGAGTTTGATCAACATTGACAAATTTGGGAGTGAAGTCTATCTGGGTCTCCAACCTACAAGATTATTTTTGTACATGCTTTACATTCACAGTTCTCATGGATCTCGAGTAAGCAAGGAGCTACCAGATAATGTCCATGTAGATATCTAAATATGGTTGTAGACATCTAGTGCTAGGCAAATGCAATTTGAAAGTGAAGTTTTTCTGCAATTCAACTTTCTGAAGCAATCCTCCTAACTGCCATATACTCCTTATGCTCTTGCTTCTGCCCCTTTGCTCCCCACCTTGCTGTGGCAGGACAAGCAGCTGTGCAGCTGCGCAGCAAAGGACACCTGGAAAGGAGGACAGCAGAAAGCTGGGGAATGGCACAGCAGGGAGCCAGAGGGTCAGTCCGTAATAAAGCTTTGGGACACAAAAAGCACTTTGCTTCTATAGGAAACAGAATACTCAGGTTCTGTACCCTTGCTCCTGCAAGCCATCTCAATATGATATTTTTAAGACAAGATGATGACACTCCTTTCCATTCTTTGCTACTTTCAGCAAGCTGTATACTGCTTCCCTGCCACAAGCTACAGGGAACATAGGCTCCAATCAGAACATCGCAGAAATTAGCAAGAATTTTCTCATTTATTTAGTTAGACTTCAGCAGTAGTTTGTCGAGCAACATGAACACGCTCAGTGTGGAAGGCACTTAAGTTACTGCATTGCTAATTAACATTTCAGGAATCTTTCTACAGAAAGCTTTTAAAATTGAAACAACTCCAAAAAGCATTGGGTGCCATAAATTTCTTAGATATAAATGACAGTGGGTAACGTTGAGCAGTCTTGTATAATTTGCAAGCATTTTAGTCAACCTAATTTTCTCTTTTTTGTGTGTGTACGCACTGATCTGGTTTTACATACACACCCCTCTTTGGTAAGTAGAATTAGCCTTTTCCATAACCTCATGATATGTATGTGCTGAATCAGGCCAACACTTTGCTTCATACATAAGTGCAAGCAACAAAATCAATTGTCTGAAGCATTATCTGATGTAGTTAGCCAGTGGAAGGCACTTTACATTTTGTTTATGCTTATTCCTGTTCACTGTTTTAAAATAAAGCATCTCAAAATGGTGTTAGCTTTTCACTATAGTTCTACTACACTTCCAGATAAGGAGGGAAATGCGGAACAGATACGATTACAAAATTTTAAGAGGCAGAATACTTTAAAATATTAAAAACTAAGTGTTAATTAATTGAATTTCAAGGACTATAAAGTCTCTCTCTCCAAGCTTATCTTGATTTCAGCATTAAATATAAAGGTAAGACAGAAAGGCATCAGGCCAATCCCTTCAATAACAGTAAAGAGAAACTTCTTGACAGACTGGATTATACTTCTAACATTATGTTCTTCCCACCTTCCTATAGTCCTTAGTTGTTCCCCAGATCCTGGCTGAAATCAACTCTTTCTATCTGATTGTGACTATAGATAAGTATCAGAGTAGTAGAGTTACTAACTACAATAAGAGGATACACAGCTTTTGTGCTAATAAGCACTTCTTTTTAAATGCTAAGAGCAATTAGTCCTTTTGTGTCAACTATTGATTATGCAGACTGATAGACAAAAAACCCACACAACCTCATTCTTCTTTCTCCTGGATTTCTAAAGAGCAAAACTGGCTTAAAGCAATTGTAAAGCAGAGTGATACTCCATCTTTGCAAATCAAGAGCAGCTTAGCTGTTTTAGAGAGCACTGATGGGTTCGACTACGAGTGAGAAAAGCAATTTCTGATGTGTTCCTTTTGCAGCACTATTTCCTGAAAATACCCACTTTTGATATTAGCTTTCTAGATCAAGTATGAAGAAGGTCCTTTCATAAAGTTTTAACTATAAATAATTTTAGCTGTTTCTAATTAAAACTGTTTTTTAAAATTGACTTTTTGCACAGTTAATCTACATGCATTCTATTTAAAATTTGCTTTCTGAAGAACAAACACCGTTCGAAGTTTGTGCATTTAGAATCATCTTCTGACCCACTTATGCAGCTCCAGCATGACAATATCCTTATCTGCCATAAGCCATGACCATGTGTTTATGGAATACATTGTATGTCAAACTGCTTGGTTTATTTATAAAGAATGTAGCTTCAATAAAATTACTTTAGAGCACCTTTTATAAAAAAGTTTAAATAATAACTAAATGATATATTGCAACAGCACAAATGCCTGCTCTTTCTAAAATGTAAAAATGCTCCTGTATATTTATAAAAGGATACTCCTTCAAAACAGCATTTGAATCTTACTACGACATCTTACTTACATGGACACTGCTAAATCATCACCAGGTTCTTAATACATTTAAGCTAGATATACAGAAATAGTGAAAGAGTAATTACCTGGCTTAAGAGCCACTAATTTTCATTGGTAGCAACAACATATAGTCAAGAGTTACAGGAGGTGTTACAAGCCTATTACTGTATTGACTCACTTCAAGTGTTTAATAGTCTTATGATTATTCCTTTAGGCATATTTTCATCAAAATATGGGAAATCCTTGAAATCCCAGAGCAAGAGAAAGGTGGAATTCAGTATCTCCGAATTTTCAGCGATTTGTTGAGGATTTCTTTTCAAGACAGAAGTATAATGCTTGCATATGTAGATTAAAAGAAAAGCATAACCTTTTATAATTTCATGTCAAAAGTGGTAAGGCATTTAATTTTGTAAGCAACTGCAGCTACTTTTTCTTAGTTTTTATATTGCTGCATTGCTGCTTCACACAAGTGACTGTGAAGCTATTTCATGAACTACTCATTGATCTCTATGAATTTATTAGAAACACTCTGGACCTTATTATAACAGCATCCTTGAAAGACAAGCATTTTGAATGTCACAAGGAGACATTGCTGTAATAAAGGAGAATGTAATAGGCCTTCATGCACAGTATTTGAGAGCCAGAAAATTTTCAAAGAGAATAATGTAAGTAAGTGCCTTATAAGGAAGGTGGATCCTATACATATTGCAGTTTGAAGACTTCTTGATACAGCACATTAAATCCATAGAAGGATTCTATTTTCAGACATACACATGAACATACTAGCCTCTATCATATTCATGCTTTGGAGAGAGTACACAATTTGCCAAGAAAATTAACACACTTTTATTACTATTTTCCCTCTACAAAGATGAATACAGAGTACAAACATAATGTACACCAAACCTGATCAGAGCAGTAAGTTCCCGTGACGGTGTTAAAAAATTTGTACAAATTGATCATAATTTAGATTTCAGGGGGTAATTTTTTGATACTTCTGCTGCTAGACCTGTTTAGGACCTCTGTTCTAAATACAGTCTTGGGTGCCTGAAATCCCCGAGTGCTCTATCCAGCATCTGGGCCCATATCACAAGTATTCACACAAAGGAATTAAAAGTGTATGAGCTAAACATCTATTCAGCCAACACATAAACGTCTTCAAGGTTATGGGCATTTGACACATGCAAAAGCATTGTAATGTATTTTGGTAAGTGCATTCATTTATGAAGTTTGAATGTTTAGTATTGGGTTATTCACATCTGCATTTAGAAACCAAGTAATGTATTTATATGAATCTGCCTTATCTGATTAATGCTTTGTTTTGCTAGGATTTCTTCAGCTTGAAAATACCTTTCCTGTTGTTTTGCTTTCCATGAGCACTGTTGATCCCATTACTGAAATCTCGACTCAACCATTAGGTTACTTTTTGTAAGTGCATGCATTGCTTTTGAAAGCTGTTGAACTTCCAGATTTATGACACTGAAAATCTAAGCCATTGATCCACCGCGCAAATACATTACGAAGAACGCTAGCAGTATACAGGAGCTGCTTCACTGAAGAGCTATTTCAACATGCTTCAGCCCTGACCTGGGGCCCATCTCTAGAAGGGAGAAAGTTAAGTCTTCTTGAGTCATTGCACTTCTCAGTCAGAACCGGAAAATGTACAAATACTATATACTGCTATGGTGATGTTGAATTACTGAAAGCGTAAGCATACTTCTGGTCTGTACCAGTCCTCCAGTTTCAAGTCTATGATCTCTGGAAGCTAAGTTCTGCACCTCTTTGGAACTTCACTACAAGCTTTACAGCCTTTATAAAACAACTAACAGCAAAATGACTAAAATGCCATACAAGTCTATTGCTCAAGACTTCTGAATGTCAGATTAAGGGGATCTATAAAATTTATTAAAAAAAATCTAAAAAAAAATAAATCTATAAAAACCTTATTTACAAGGTTTCTTAAGGAAGTGCTTATGATCGTGCCATCTAGCTGGTCCTGCAATTTAAAAATATAGCCAATTCCAACAAAAACTGATAGGGCAGTAGAAATCTCAAAAATATTAAGTTACTAGCAATTCTGTGAAAGTCAGTGAGCAGATAGAGGACAGAAACCTGTATTAGTGCTCCACACTGAAGAGGAAGCATTCAATGCCCTGTTCTTATTTCTATTCTGAGAATCAGCAGCTGCTTGGCTAATCCCCATATATACCCTGTGGCTTTTTTAATCAATATGTATGCATGCAATCCCAAATCAGACATAGCAATAGCATTCAACGGCCAAACAGGGAGAGAAAGCTGGGACTGTGGGGATACCCAGTGTTGGGAGACAGACAGGACCAAACTTCACAAGAATCCAATCTTCATTAGTTTCACCACTGATAGAAAAGCAGTTCTTACTACCTTACAGACCAAGTTAATTTCTCAACAATTAAGCAATACCTCATATGTTAACACTTCTTCAGAGCTCACAGACTTGGGTTTCGGAAAATAATGTATTGGTGCAAAATAAGTCTTAAATTGGGGGTCTAGGACCTAATTTTTAGATGAGGTGCAGATAGAAAGGAATGTACTGATGTGAATTCTTTTAACTGATAACAACTTATGGGTTCACTTTTAAGATGACAGAGGACAGTTTAAGAAATTACAGAGCATGTTTACCCTTTTTCTACATTGTAAGTCATTTGAAAGCATACCTCATTAAAAAAAAAAAAACAAAACCAACAAAGAATACATTTAGGCATGCAAAAGTGAGCCTGAAAACAAAAATTGTGATAGCATGAGTCACTGAACAAGAAGGCTGGATATTCAGCTTTCAGCACTAAAAAAATTAAATAGTTCAAAGAAAATTTTAGATTATTCCACTTTTTTTTTCTTCTGTCCATTCATCTGCATTAAATATGGTTTATCTCACAAGCACAAGTCAATCAAACACAATAATTCTTGCTGAACAATTTCTATGCACCCTGTGATGTCCTGTTTCTTTTAGCTTCGTTGTGCCATTTTAGAGGTCTCCTAAGTGACATGTCCAAACATCATACCAGAGTCTAGTGTTCAGTACGAGACCATGTCAGCTTCTCACTGGCCACAAAAGCACATTGTTCTAGTACACATTTGCAAGATGCATACATTCAAAACACTGGACCTTAATTGGAAATGTGGCGGTCCTTTTGTTGAAGATACACCATACACAGTCAGTAGCTTGAACAAGCTTTTAAATAATGCAGTATTGAGACACAACTCTGAAATCCTACCATTTCTGGAAACAGATGCTGAATGGGATTGTCTGAAATGAGTACTAATCCTTCAAGGACAACAAACAAGTGTGGTGGCTCTTGAAAAGCTTGATGTCAGAAGTAATGACATAATATAGGACAATATAGATAAGTCAGTCTTGGCCCCACTATCACTTTTCTATGACATTTTTACTGCTCAGATGAACAGTAATCTGAAATGCAACAATAAATGTTTTCTGCTCAGCTAACTAACAGAAACATGAAGGTTTCCAAACAGATCCTAAAAGATATGGAGAAAATTAGATACAACTCCAGTTTTAGTAGTCCTTCATATTTTACCTACTGCATAATGGTTCCTGGAGGATACTTGCTTGTCAAACTTATTTTCATCCAGCTGTAATTCAGCGCTCAGAAAGGTACACACTGATACCTAAAGGAAAGATTCCCTCCCAAGCGTAAGTACCACAGCATACACTCTCTAAGCAGAAGGTATTGTACGTGTATTATACAACAGAACAAACTATACTTAGTTGGTTACACCTTGGGGGTAGGAACTTGTCAAGCAGCTTGCTTGAAAACTCACATCAGGCTTCTTTGTTGGCAGGGCCGGCTACGTTTGATATAGTGAAATAATTTCAGCTCATGCAGGATAGTCTTGATGTTCCACAGTACCTGTGTTTGCTTGCATAAGCGTATCCTGCATGAAGAGTCTTTCGCCAAGAAACTACTCTAAGTCAAAGATACAAGTGAACAGCAGCAACTTTACTCCTGAAATGTTTGGCTTCTCCAAAAAATGACACAATTGAGAAAAAGGCATGTACCTGTGACAGTGTGCTCCCCCCTCTCCAGGTGTCACCTGATCCTTATCTCCTGTAACCCTGCCCAAGCGATAACCACTCGTGGTGGTCACAATGGGTGCACGTAGTCTTGATGGCAGCATCTGGGGCTCAACGTGGTTTTGGGGAGACAGACAACACAACAGCCAAGGGCTAACTTGAGCAATGCTGGTTCTGTGGTCAATATGCAAATATGACTATAGGTCAATCATCTTACCCCACATAAATAGTGAACAGCCCAAGAGCACTTGGAGCTCTCCTGAATGGCAGCGGGCTGCACGCCAGAATCTCCCCTTGAGCAGGGACACCCTCAAGGTTACTCCTCAAGGTCCAGAGATTCCTTGCTGCAACAGATCCTTGGTAAGCGACTAATAGCATGCTGAACTTCGAAATCTTGGCTAAGTGGTATAAAGGATTGATCATGCATATATAATCCTTTAGACATAAAACGTTGACCAAGTCTGGGACTAGGACTGGATCCAGCTGCACCTAGACTCCTCTCTGAGGAGGAGTTTAGCAAGCAAGGGGTCCTTTCTGAAACCTTGACTCAATGGGAGGGTCTCCCTGACAGCTCTGTCTGACCCTGTCCTCTCTGCAGTAAATAACCGAGTGTGCCTTGCCATCTTGAATCTTCTTAAAACACTGTCGCATTTACCATCAAACTTTGTTAAATCCCTGTTTTATATCAATAAATGTATTACTGCTTCTCTCTATGAGTGAACTGCATCTCTCCTTATGTGACAGTATCTCCATCTTTCTATTCTGGCAAATCAAGTTAGGAAGGGCTTGGACAAAGGATGAGATACAGATATGAGGCCCATTTCTGATCATCTGGGAAGGGAATCAAACAAAAAACTTAACCACAGATGGACTTTTCAATCTAGGTACAGTTTACCAGTGTCTTCAGGAAAACGTGAAGTACAAGCAGATGACTGCTAGGAGCAGATTTACAATATATAAGGAAGTAAGGATATTCGTATGGCAAATTTTGGAAGAGAAATGTCATTGGATATCTGTTTCTCAGGATAGTCATTCTTCAAGAGAAGGAAAACTTCAAATTTCAGAGAATGAAAGCTTTTTTTTTTTAACCACAAAACTCCTGATTGCATATCAAACATTTAACAAAATAATGGTATTTAACAAAAATGTATTTGCAGTGAATTCTTGTACTGTTTTCATGTCTTAAATGTTGGAAGAGATTCAGAAAGAGGCAAGATATAATATTTAAATTAAATTTGCCTCTCAAAAGAGATGTCTATAAACATTTAGAAAGAAATATGCATCAGTTATTTAATATTAGATAGGAATACACAAACAATTTCCTGTAAACTCAGCAATTACAGTGAATAACCACTATTGTGGGAAACATAAATATATAGCTGGGATTAGATCATTCTTAGATTGGGGATTTTTTTTTCTTGTGAACTTTTTTTAAAATACTTGAAATTAATTTTTTTTTTATTTATTTAATGCAAGTGTTGTCTCTTGGTTTATGCAATTGGTTTACTAAAGAAAAATAGTAGCTTCTATATAATGTAATTTAGGATAAATTAGAAACTTCAAAATATGCTTTTCTGTTGTGCAAATAATCTTAATCAAGGTTTACCACTAATATATTGACAATAATAATGTCTGAAATGTTTTCCTGGAATGAAAGAGAAAAATTCTCATTTTGATAATGTATCATGTGAAAAGAGATTTAATTGCACTACCATTTCTGCTGGTTGCATTTGTTGTAGTGACTTCTGGAGAAAGTCTTCTACATTCAGCAGCTTTCTAGAGGCCCTAGATCCTGATCTCACTAATGATCATAGTCCTGTTGCTGTGAGAAGGCTCATTAAGGAGTGTTATGGACCTCACCTGGAAGTGTTAGGGCCCCCTTCCCTGCCCTGCCCGCACATGCAGAGCCACTTGCACACGCTGAGGTTATAAGCACATGCTTTCAGAAAACCTTGTTCAACTTTTCAAATTGGTACAATTTATAAAATAAGTTTCAACTTGAGGGCTGAAGAGGCACCAAGTAGCTGTCTAGCAGACCAGAGATAAGCTCAATCTTCAAAGCAACTTTTCTTCCTTAAAATTTAATTTAAAACATTGTTCCTGCAGCCAAAACTTGATACACTCGATACAGAAAGATTAATACAGCTAAACATCACAGAAATGAAGAATTTCCTTCTAATTAAAACTTTCTGGCAAGATAACTAAATTGCCCTCATATTAAAGATTAATGCTTTTGACAGGTTTGATGTCTCAATACCCCCTGTAAATCATAACAGAAAGATGTTTAAAGAATTTATTCAAGTTTATTAATTATAAAAATAAATATCACTGCATCTGCAGCAACGATAAAAAGCTGAGTACTAATCATTAAATTTCCTTTTTTTTTTTTTNAGTTCTTTTTTTTTTTTTTTTTTTTTAAATACACTGCATTAGTGGAATAACAAAAGCATTGCTGCCCCAAGGCTGCATTTTGCAGCTTCCCTTTCATGTATTAGACAAACACTCACTGACCCACGTGGCGTTATGGAAATGCTGTGTTTACAAGAAGCTTCTTCCTTTCCCTTCAGCAGGTCTGCAGCTGGGCATTAAGCTGTCCTTAGCCAGCACAGCTCAGAGGATATGTGCCAACTGGAAAATCAGCTTCCAGTGGGTGGCAACACAGAACCTCTTCAAGGCTAAGCCCCCAGGATTTCTTTGTGCTCCCATTCCAGACTTTACTCCTTACCCCTTTTTAATTTGCATTTATGGACTTCTCTGCCTCCTAACCAATAAAAGCAAACCCTCACTCCACTTAAAGGCCTATTCCTTTGAATGTGAGCAATATCATTTATTTCAACATGAATTCTGACGTGGTTAGTTTTATACGCTGCTCTGCCAGAGACCCCATGTTAGAAGTGTTTGAGTTTGTGTTTATGTTGAGTTTCACAGTCTTGACCTTGAACTCTAAGGGACTGTTGACTGGAAAATATTACACACTTTAGAGATTCTTTATTTTTTTTATTCTTCAAGAGATGAATGACAAATTGGCTGAAGATCTGAACTTGTTTAAAATAGTATATTGGTCCTTCCAATTTCCTGCCTTTGGACAGACTTAGTTTAAGAAAGAACAGAAGGTGTAGAGGTATCATCTACCTGGGCATATTTCCAGTTCACAGTCATTAAGAAACTTCCTAGAATTCAAACCTTTTCAACAAAACAAGTGGGAGCTTTGTCCTCCTGAAGCACATGGTATAGAATACTTCCAGTCTTCCTTTTGCGAGTGCCGCTGGCTAACAGTTTTTAGAAACTAAAATTTAATTTTAAAGAAAAAATTTTGGTATTCCCTCATACCTCTCATATTTATTAAGTCTGCTCATGGAAAACTTACAGAAGCAATGCCAGAAATACTGTAAAAACAGTCCTTATTTCATTACGCAAACACTGCCTGGAGATAGTTTTTTTTAACCAACCCACTTTCTGTTTATTCAGGCTCATTTTAGCACTCATTTTCATTTTCTATTCCAGTGTGCTATATGCTTGTAATCTTTTATATTAGTGTGCCTTAGAGGTAAAATAGAGCAAAATTTAATTATGTATGCTAAAGAACAGTACAGGAGGCATTGCAAAGTTCATTTTCTCTTCTCTGGAGAAGTGACAGTAGCTTATGTGCCTCAAGTCAAATTCTGTTTCTATGACTCAAGGAAACTAAAGTTGATTGCATGTATAAGAATTAGCTTATCCTTTTTACTTACAGCAAACCTTACTAGGTTTTGTTACTGTTTCTCCAGTTAAATCAACACATCTTCTTTCTTTGTCTGAAAAACTAGTTGTTTTATTTTAAAACTAATCAGTAATATGCAAGATAGAAAGTATTCTTGGAGTCAAGTTTCTGGTCTCATGTTAAGAAACCTGGGGGCTTGAGATAAAGGAAACCAAAGTCTCAAAGTTGAACCCAGTAATAGGCTCTGATGTTTATTTGTACTGTTATTTGAGCACTTCATGTTCACAACCATTTCCACATCAGCTACTATAAGCTTGAATTTGAAGGCTGTCTGTATTTAATTGCAGAAGGAACAATAACCTATAGCCTGATCCAATACAGGTGACATTTGCCCTGTTCACTAGGGAGTATGTCTGTAGTGTTTGAAGGAGCAACTGCCTACTGCACTAGTTTAATGGTTGCTTTAGAATAAACCTGCAGATACAGTTACGTACACCCTGGTGCAGGAAAGAAAAAAAATAAATCAGAAGGAGTTAACACTAAACACTGAATACAGGGAGTAAACACATGCATCTGTGTCATTGTGAAGCCAGTGTGAATGAGTCCAGTTCCGTAAAAGTTGTGCTATAATGCTGTCTCTGCAAATGGCTCAAGGTCTTGAATATGTAAGCACGAACAAATTGCTTTAACATTTCAATTTCGATCTGAAAAGAGATACTCCAAATAGCTTAAAGTGAATGCTTTCTTATGTTTTGTCTCAAATACAGATGGGAGTCAGCACAGCCCACTTTGATAACAAAAACCCAACCCAATCTTGATTTCCTTTTATTTTTTTAAATTTCAATACTTGCTTTCACATACAGGCATCCCCAGGCACTTCAAAGGTACTGGAGCAACAGGCTACATAATTTAACTTAAAGTGAGTTAAAACCATCTGAAAGAATCCAGAGTACTGCCTTCACTTTGAAGTTCAGGAATACTTTCTTTAGCTTTTTAAAATTTATAGTAGGCCTACCACAACCCTTGGGGACTCAGGTTCTACAGTCATTGAATTGATTGAAAAAGACTATTTCCTCAGTGGGGGCTGTGTACACTTAAAATTGTGGCAAACACTACCTCAAGAGTCCACCTTGCAGGACAGTTCTTATTCTAATAAGAATTTCATCATCCTATTGCATATTTTAAAATTGACATTTTCCTGTTTCAGGTGTGATCATACCACTATTGCAGAGCACACCTGAAAGCACATTAAAAGTCAATGGATAACTCCTACTGAATTCACTAGGCTTTGAAATCAATTTCTTCACATTGATTTCAAATGGAGCTGAAAAAGGACCTGCGGGTGCTTACGAAGTTGGAACGGAGGAAAAAAATACTGCATTTCCCCTTATTATGATAAATAAGCTCAACAAAGTGAAAACTGCATCGTTTTTGCAACAAATAGCTCAGACAGGATAGTATCAGCAGAGATTTACTTATTTGAAATGGAGGTTGTCCTGGTTCCGGCAGGGATAGGGTTAATTTCCTGGCCCAGGACACAGGTATTCTATCCCATGTGACGCCATGCCCAGTCCATAGGGGGAAGCTGGCCGGGAGAGGGGGAGGAAGTNAATATCAACTTATAACAACATCACTGTTCAGGCGATTATGTTGGGGAGTTTATGCGGTATTGCTGGCCTGCCCATACCTTGGGCACCATCTTTCAGAATTTATTAATAATCACACCCAATCTATGGGGGAAGAAGGGGGGGGGATATTTTCCCCACCTCTTTCGCCTCCCTTTTTTCCTTTGGGTCAGGTATGACATTTTTTGATAATTTTGAGTATCTTTGGGATGCTCAAACCAG
>VYXH01008874.1:1520-41925 GCA_013397275.1 Burhinus bistriatus
GAGCCAATGGCGGGGCGGGGCGGGAGCGGTGCCCGGGGGTGGCGCCGCCTAGCGGAGGAGCGGCAGCGCGAAGGGTCCGTCCCCAAAAGTCCCCGATTCTCTGGGTTTTTCTCTAGGAAGGCGGGTAGCAAATCAGCCCGCCGCCGAGCCCCTCTGTCCCGGGAGAGGCGCGAGGGCACCCAGCGGCCTCAAGAAGGCCTGGGCTATTAGCACCCCCTAGCAGCGGCCCGGCGGGGGCAAAGCCGGCCGGTAACGGAGCCTCACGCCTCGCTAACGAGCACCCAACCGCAATCAAACGTGACAGCCTGTGGGTAACCACGACCCGCTGGAGGGACCTCGGAAGTTGTTGCCCAGACCCAGCGGAGGGATCACGCCCGGGGGACCCGTTGCCAGCGCACATTCCTCGCCCGAGGAATAACGTTCGGCAGCGACGGGCGGGAGGGGAAGGCAAAACGTGAGACTGGGAGTGGAGAGCGGAGGAGACCCGAGCTTCCACTGCTCTCCGAGCGGAGCAAGCTCTCGGGACAAAGCAGGCTTGACTGGGGTCCTGGTTTGAGGTAANCGCATCGGAGGAGGACTCTGGCTGTTCGTCTGCCTTTGATCCCGATCCTGACCCTGAATCCAGATCCAGAATCCAGTTCCCGTCCATCACTGAGTCCAGTCTGGGACTTCCCCAGCGCCTGCTGGTGACGTGATTGTCATCCTGGGAGCTTGATACGGTTTGGTATATATTTCATTATTTTCTTTTTATTATTTTATTATTAATATTTCATTAAAGTAGTTTAGTTCCCTCTAAACTCTTAAGTCTCTCTTTTTCTCTCTCTCTCTGGCCTCCCTTCGGGAGAGGAGCAAGAGAGAGCGAGCATCTGTCGTTCCACCGGATTGGGCCAATCTGGCCCAAACCACGACAACTGGCTAGCAGAAGCGAGGACATGCCAGTCCGACCCCGCAGGGCATTGATGACAGCCCAGGTCGGGCAGGTGGGCGGCACTGCTGCGTCTGTCCCAGCGGCAGCGGGGGAGCCAGCGAGAGTTCGCAGGGGAAAAAAATGCTGTACCAGGAGCGAGGGTCTACGAGAAAACCCTCTCAGCACTGCCCAGGGGGCCTGGAAGCCAAATTGCTGTTAGCTTTGATGAAAACTGAGTAGCCCTCGCCCTCAAGCAAGGGCGTAGCAGCAGGAGGAAATAGAGAGAAGCCAGTTTTGTACTGACTAAGGGAGAACAAGAGACATATTCCTTGGAGATGGATGTGTCCATCCTCCAAATAAGAAAAAGCCAATAAAAGAAACAATCTACAGACTGGCATCAGTCTGCCACAAGAGTGGTTAAGCACAGAAACAAACCCAAAAGACACGTTTGCAATTGTAGCACGCTTCAGCTTTGTACGTGGTCGTTCCCTTCTAAGCCACAGTAAGTCAGTAAAACATCTTTCATAGTGAGAAAATAAGGCAGGAATGAATGCATGCCTAAAACCCATTCCAGACGGATCGCCAGCAGCAGCAGTCCTCCCTCAGCTGTTCAGACTGAAGCCCAGCTGGTCTTTTGAGATGCCACATTTCAAAATACGCTTAGAAGCATCCAGCGCTCACCTGCCCCTCACGTGTAGTCTCCCTGTAGCTGAAATGCAGTTTTCAAGGCTGCCCAGCATAATGTCATGCGTGGGGAACGAAGTCAAACGCTGAAGGTCCCAAGTGTCTCAGACCAAGCTCCTCCATGGCTCTGCAGTCACACGACATCTCACATCCCAAACACATGTACATCCGCACTGCTGAGCCGCCTCAGCTTCTGAACTCGGTTTCTAGAAGTAATGCTTCCCTCGTTTCTTTCCCCCCCAAAAAAAGTCTGTACTCCCCAGACACCAACAAAGCCATCCCAGGCCCATTTTCCAACTCTGAGCAACCCAGCGGACTCAAATCAAATCTCCAGTTACAGCTGTTGTCACTACCTATAGAAAATGACTGTAGCCTCAAACAGTTTCCTTTTAAATTCTCATCTAATAATAGAGAGAAAGGGCAGCTATGCCACGCCAGGAGGAAGGAGAACATGAAGTGCAAAAGCTGGCCGTTTTAGTTTTTGAAATGCCATTCAAGAAACCTTTCCCAGTGCTCGCTCTTTCCTTGCCTGCGCAGGTCAGAGCACACTTGCTCACACCCAGCAAATATCCCCATGTCAGGATGGTGCCCAGGAATCTCACTGGCTTCACTGAGAGTTCAGAATTCGCAAGGGAACGTTGCTTTCAAGCTGAAAAAATACCGTATTAAAAATATTTGGGGGTACTTTTTGCTTATTTTTTTTCCTATGAAAAAGCTTTCTAATTTCCTACCTCAATTTGCTCCTTGCCAGCTTATACCCAACAGGTACCTTTTCAATACATTCTTGCAGCTAAACGCGTTGGGTTTGTTTCCTGGTGTTTACTTCTGAGACTCAAGAACAGCGAAAAACGAGATCCTGCCTCAGCACGTGCTGTAGGGGCTACGCAGCGGGGAGCTCTGCGCAGCGTCTCTCCTACGAAGGGCGTCCTCTCCCAGTCCTTCAGCAGCGTCTCTGTGAATTAGTTTTAAATTAACCTTTCCTGAACATGTGAGCTTTGACTAATACAGACTATTCCAGGTGAAGGCTTTCTCATACTCCGGGGAACTTTCCAAACCCCCACCTCCATCAGAAATACTTCATGTCACACTGTCCTAAGATCGCACTGAGTTACCAACTCGCTCTGACTTGCCTTCGGTTAATAAACCCAGAGCTTCCTTTTTCCCTGGTACGTCTTACTGACGATCTCCCAGACTTAACAGCCGGAAATCACTGCTGCAACAGAGATCATGGCCTCACCCTCAGTACGCAGGTTGATACCGTGTTTGTTATCGTACCTGCCAAGGCCATCCTACCCTCTCAGCTAGTCCTCAGGCAGTAGGTACCGATGGCACACGTGCCTGCAACACTGTGCTGGAGAGGACGGGTAACCCCCTCTAATAGGTGCAGTGGCAGACAGAAAGCAGGCAAGCTGCAACTCACACGCGTTATTTGAAGAAAAAAACCCAAAGATCTCACCCTGAGCTGGACATATTTTGGGAACGGTTGCTCTAGTATGCAGAGGAGAGGGGATCGTTATCCTCTTGAGACTATCACAAGTGTCTACAGTGACATCCCATGCCTCAGCGATGTCACGGGCTGCTTCAGGACCTACAAGAAGAAAAGCAAGTCTATAACCGCAAGCCCAAGCATAGTTCATCTCCTGCACAGCAACTTCCCCTTGAACAACTTCCAAATTGGGAGAAGAAATTAGACTACAAGATAGCCCCACAATGCATTGACGCTTTGTGAGCCATTCTAGGGAACAGAAAGCCAGTATTCCCACCATCCCGTCTGTGGAAACTCCCCCGGGACACAAATGTGAATCCTGCTCTGCTGGTTGCAGACTTCCGTACCCGAGGCAGCAGCACAGCTCAGTGTACAGACACAGACGAAACCAGCACTTCCAGCTCAAAAGGCACATTTCAATGCTTTCCTGGCAGAAAAGGATTTTTTGAATGAGGCATTTCAAATTTCAGATGATATTTTTTCTTCGTCAGGCCAGATGGGGCTGTTACAAGCCTCACCGTGTATTCTGAGGCATGTAACAAAATATATATACCTAATCTGAGTGTGAGATTGATGATTCCATCCCTGTGCAGAATCCATAGAGACCTTCTTGCTGCCTGTCTGTGCTGCTGGCCACAAATCCTGACAGCCTGGTACTTGCAGTTAATGTGCTTGGGATGGGTCCGGGATCTGGAAAAGCTGAAAAAGTTTCTCCCTTGTCTGTCTGTCCCCACATTTATTATTTGAAATGGGTCTTTATAATTTCAGCTGTTGTTCATTGATTTGAAGGACAGTAGGCAAATCAAGTAGTAAACGTTCAGTTCGTAGTCTGTGCCCATCAACTGTTTTCCTGCTCTTATGAGGAAAAAAAAAAGGACTGAACTCACCACACAGCCAGATCTAATGACAGGGAGCACAAAGACCGCTGCGTGTAGGGTAACTGTTAACAGCACATGGACCACAGACACGCTTCTCACCGCTTGCCCTCACTGTGTGTCACTGCAGAGAAGACGCTTTGACACATCCTAAATGGAGATGATGTTTCCGCCTCACCCTTCACTCTGAAGGATGCTGACAGCCCTGCTGGAAATCCAGCCCTGGGCATGTCAGTGGAGATGTCAGCGCTGCGTGGTTTCAGGTGCTGACAGAGGCACTCAGCATGCCCACCAGGTCCCCATCACCCTGACGGCCTCACCTGGAGCCTCCACCACCCACACACCCTTCCCCATTGGCCCCAGCTCTGTATTTAAGCTCTGGCCAGGGGGCTTGTTTCTTGCTTCAGTGGTAATTGTGTTGTATCTTTCTTTTGTTCTTGTTTGTCTTGCTGGGTTATTTTTATCTTTTTTTTCTGCTTAGACTTGGGTAATGTTATTGAACTGCTTTTGACTCCTATTTGGGTACTGTGGGGCTATGCATGTAGGGGGTGCTTCTGGTTTCTTGCTGTCATTAGGTTTACATTTGTATGTCTTTCAGTTTTATTGTCTCCTCTCTGGATTACCTGAGTTAGCAGCAGTACGTGGCTGAGTTTACTTGTACTGGCTGATAAAATAATGCCAGAGCGTGTTTGTTTTAAAGCACGCCTGATAACTTTTGCCTTATTGCTTACACCTAGAAATGCTCAGTCTAGTTCAAGCATTATGGCAGAATTCATTCTTTTCCTGGTCTCAGGTAAGATGTCTCTTAACTGCATGAGCCTAGTTCAGATAAAAGGGCTGGTTTTGTAACCTGCGCCCATGGAGTAGTGCTGTGGGGAACACCCAGAAAGCAGAGATCTTTTTTCCAATTGAAGACAGAGCCCTGGAGCTTATTTCCTTGTGATGGATGTGGACATGTAAGTTGAACCCGGAGCACCCATTGGCCTCCCTGAGATTCCCTTCCCACATCCTACAGCTGTGTGAGGAGGGAGAAAGCCCCCACTGATTGTGGTGGGATGAACATTACTGACTTTGGCTATGGGGTCTGGGTGGGAGTTGGATTTTAGGGAGGCAGAAACAGGTAAGGCAAAAACTGTAGTCTCAGATACCAGGGCCATACACACTGTTCTTTTTTCCCCTGGTTCCTGCTGGTGATTTAAAAGCTGCCCTCTCGCCAGAGAGGCTTGACCTAAGTGCTGTAGCTCAGCACTCGGTGTGCTGGGGAAGGCTCTGGACTGCTGTTCCCCCAGCTGTAACGGCTAGGGGGGTGTCAGAGGACTAGTGTCTGCCAAGGGAACGGTTAGTCCCTGACAACAAGCTTCCTAAGGCAAAGGGATGCCTCAAAAAGAGCAGAAGGGGGAGGCTCTGCGATAGAACCTAGGCAATGAACTCAGCCCCAATGTGCAAAGCGGGCATCTCCCTCCAGCCCAGGACAGGGGTGGCTGCAGGTGACAGCCCTCCAGCCCCAGGGCTTGGCAGCCTGGCTTTGGACTGTTCTCTCCAGTCCCTCCTTCCTCCTCTCCCTCCTCCCCTGCATCAGGCGGGAGCTGCGGGGTCTCTTCCCTCACTGCTGTGCCTGGGGCTGCAGCCTTCCTCCTTGCCGCACAGAAGAAGAGGCTGCTGCGGAGCTGTGGCACCTGTAAGTGGGGGTACCCTGTGTGAGTGGGGTGGGGGGCTGCTTTTGACTTGGGTTGGGCTGTTCCTCCCTCTCTGCTGTAGCTGGGAGCTGAGGTAAAACTGCAGGTGCTTTATTGGCAACAGGTTTTTGTGTGTGTGGTGGGATGCTGATCCTGCCTGCTCTGAGGTCAGGGGGGTGTGCCCTGATTTATCTGGGGACATAACACTGCCTGCAAGGGGCTGCTGGAGATGCCAGGCATCTGCCTTCTGGTAAGCAACTCCCCCACCGTGCCCAAATGCTGCATAAGTTGGTCCCAGGGAGTGCAGGGCTGCAGTACTGACCAGTTCTTGCACTGGGGGGATATGGGGTGGCAGTAGATGCCTCTGACCCAAATGGCTCTGTGGTTCAAAACCTGGGGGACACACACACACACACACACGACAACACTTTCCTCCACCAGCAGGGACAAGGCAGCTGCATGGCCGGGAAGGACCACTGTGGGTGATGGGGGGAAAGCATCTGTGTTGGTGCTGCTGAAAGTGCCAGTCTAAACGGGCTGGGTGCTTAATTCCTGTGCTGAGCTCGAGGTTTTTATCAAGAAAAGCCTGTTGCCACAAAGAGCACTGCTGTGGGAGAGGGGTGAGTAGACCTATTTGTGTAACTCGCTTTGCTTTTTTCTGATTGACTCTACAAATGGCTGTCAATTGAAGAGGGCTGAAATCATATTTTAAGGGTCAGTTGTCAAATGCTGCTAGATAACACAGTTTCCCTGCTGAGTCTGGGAAATTTCTATGCTAGTAATTAGAGTTAGGTTAATTTTGCTGTGAACGAAGGTGCGGAAAGCCTGGTACGGTGTTTCAGAGCAAGTTTTGTGTGGGCAGTACCCCTAATAGTCCACCCTGTAGTTCGGTTAGTGCTAGCAGTATAACTGTGTTCACATCACGTGCCAGAAGTGCCAAGGCATACAGAGAATTCAACCTGAATTTAAATGTTAATTTGAAGGGAATCAACATGAAAACTCTCATTAAAAATACATTTGGGATGCTTTAGGTTAAGGACAACCCCTTTCAGTCAGTGAAATACTCATTTCAATCAGAATGGCTCTCCAAGAGGTGACTCGATCATTTCCCCCGCTCCAGTGACTAAGTAAAGTTTGAGATGCTCTTATTTTGCTTTTGTATCAATAGCAGGCTACCTCCAGTAGGAGAAAAGTATCTGGAGCCTGAACCCCCCTTAGTTATCTAACCCTGACTACAGAGGAACAGTGCCTTGTTCTTTCCATCTGAACCATACTCGGGGCTGCAAAGTATAGAAATGCAGTGGGATCAGTTTCAAGTGTTTTGCTGGAGAAAAGCTAATTAATTGTATGTAACTCTCAGCAAGAGAGAATCACTTCTTGAGGCTTGCAGTTAGGTATTTGTAAGATGGCATCTCAAACCCAAGTGATGGACCTGTGCTGCTGCTTTTCTCAAAAGGAAAATCTTAACAAAGCAAACTTATTCCAGTCCTTGCTGCTTGAGGCAGAGCAGCAAACGGATGATTTTCCCTTAGGGCTATTGTGTGTCCCACATCCTGGATTAGTCTACCTTATGCCTATTGCACACTCTAAATCCTGTGTGGTGTTCATGTTTATCTTTCTAATGAGCATCTCAGTAGAACTTATTTGCTTCCACAGAAATCTAAGACTCTTGAAGGCTAAGAGTTGAGTTTATGTACCATGTGATTTGGTAAGCAATGGAATTGTGGGCAGCCCGGAGTAAAGCATACATCCTACAAATCCTCATAGGATGGGCTTCTGGCACCCTCATTCATTTTGTTTGCATCTGGACTTAGACTTTTGCTGAATCCACTGGGGCTGATGGTATGTACGGTGAAGTACAGCAATGCTAAAGGCAAAGGACTCACAGGCTTGGTCAGAGCTGTGGAGAGCCCAGTGGGTAGCAAACTGCCTGGGGTGGTGTGGCTACTGCTGCGGTATGAGCTTGCAGAGCTCTGTAAAGGAGGGAGAAGACTAGTATGAAGTGGTAAGTTAATTGAGCTGGGTCAACTGCTTCCACAGCATTACTCTAGTCCTCTTGTGACCTGTGATCTGACCTCATCAAGCTGTATCAATGGGTAGTCTCTATATGAATCATGGTGCATGACAACACTGACCCTGAACTTCCAGTTCCTCATTAGATGAAGATGTCCGTATGGGACAGCCATTGCCAGTGAAGAAATAGAATGGGACTAGCTGTCACTGCTCATGGGACAGAGGTACCTCAAGGGTAAACTGAATGTAGGATGAGTCTGACCGGGCCGTGGCCAACAGGACATCTGTGCATTGAGCAGTTGACCTGCTGAACACCCTGAACTCAGCCAACTGAAGGCAGGACTTCATGCGTACTGGGTGAGAATTGCATTATTGATATGGAAATTTAACAGTTGGTAGTCTGGTGGTAGCTGATGCCACTATTTGATGCATTAATGCCCTTAAACCAGAATAGGTGATTAATTCTATAATGATAGATGACTCAATGCCATGTGAGAATTATTTTAGTCTATAAAAATCTAAGGATAAGGGT
The DNA here is from genome assembly GCA_013397275.1 of Burhinus bistriatus. NCBI lineage: Eukaryota > Metazoa > Chordata > Aves > Charadriiformes > Burhinidae > Burhinus > Burhinus bistriatus. The sequence continues at coordinate 9,694 of VYXH01008874.1, forward strand.
TTTTGAAAGCTTTGGCCTGACTTCTCCTTGTATGTATCTCAAACCTTTTGACTAAGTCTGGCTTTCTAGTGTCGTCAATGAAAGGTATAGTGAGTACTGCAGTGACAGAAAAGGAATTGTCTCTCTGGAAGGAAATGATTAACTCTGCCTTTAGAAGGGAAGAGTTACTGTACTGTTTGTCAACTGTCACTAAAATTGAAGCTTTAAATCCTGAGGCTGAGGGTTTCATTAAAATGCTAGTAGTTATTAGGTGACCCTAATCAACATGGTTAGAGGATGCTTGTTTGTGTTGCTTTCTAGTGGCTAAAACTAGGTTGTTAGAGCAACTTGCTGGTAGCGGTGTTACGATATGGCTGGTATAGGTTATGTTAATTAAGGTACGTAAACTAATAGATCAAGACAGATTAGTAGCCCATCAAATATATTTACTTTTCAGCCTAAGCTGCTTTGAATACAGAAGCAAATGCTGTCATGAACAACTGTTTCAGCTATCGCTTGTTGAACAGAATTGGTTTTAGGGGAGTGGGGAGAGCTTGGTTCAACATGTGACCTCAGGTTCTTTGTGATGGAGACCGCAGAGTGTGGGTGCAAAATAGAATAAACCGTTGTAAAGGTGAAATACACATGCATGGATAACCTGCAATAGGTGTGCGCCATGGTAGCTTCCAGTAGTTATTTTTCATTGAGGTCTTGGAGTGGTGGTAACCTGGTGAAATAATGCTTAAAGCTAATGAGTGACACAAGGGATCCTCAGCTAAGAGAGGATGACAAAGCAGGACAGCTTACCATGCTGCTGAAACTGCTGGGTTCACTCATGTCACTAATGCTGCATGCTGCTCTCCCCTTCATCCCTGACAGGATGCGGTGTACCTGGAAAAACACAGGATAGGGGACATGGATGACTACGTGGGGAATAGCTTATCTTTGGACAGAAGACCACTGTGAACTTGACAGCTGAACCCCACAGGCTATGGAGAGGTAACCTCTCAGTGTGATAGGAGTATGTAATATTTCTGACCTATATTGGAGGCACTTATCAATATTATTCAGGGGAGGTGATAATTGCTCAGTGTGTAATGAAAATCAAGTCAGGGAGGCAGTAAATGGGAGTTCAAGAGTATTAAATGGATTCAAATGATTCAAGGCCAGGTTGGATAAGACTTTGAGCAATCTGGTCTAGGGGGAGGTGCCCTTGCCCATGGCAAGGGGGTGGATCTACATCATCTTTATGGTCACTTCCAACCTAAACCATTCTATGATTAGAGCAACTCACAGAAAGAATCAGTGGATTAACCTGTAAGTGAGTATTTAAACTAACTGTGTAGATGCTGGTGTGCCAAGTCAGTAAAAGTGAACACTTAGCAAGTAGGAAGGTATAGGAAGAGTTCACTCCACTTTGCTGTTCGACAGTCCTCCTACAAAATAAAAGCTCTTCATAGAGACATGATGCTATGCAGGTTGAACCCTTGCTATAACCTTAATAGACAGTTTTTTCTTCTGTTTAGTGTACACAGTTACTTAAGATTGAAAGGTGTTGCCTCTGGACAAATCTGACCTTTGGTTGTGGCTAAGTGTTAAGGATTCAATACTGCCTTGCTGCATAGGTAGTCCACCTAGTCTGCCCTTTGTCCAGGCAGGCTGTTCCGCTTAATTTCTAGCAAAGCATCATCAGATATTCCACTACCTGCGAACTTGGGTGAGGAGGTAAAATGCTATTTAATTGTAATAAGCTCTATGTAGTGATCCCTGATGTAAAATGGCAACCATGTAAACCCTTCAACTAGTTCCATGTTATGTGTGCAGCTTGCTGGGTGTGAACTAGGATATACTAAGTGGTATAGAGAGGGTAAAGGCTATATTTTTGAGCTACGTTCCCCAAAAGAACATCAGTATCACTAGACTTCGGGTATTAATTGCAAGTGACTAACTCACCCCAAAAGCAGCATTAGCTCAAGCTCTAGCTGAGACCAAGCAGGGCTTGTAGCTGTTGTCCTAAGACTTCCTTCTGCTTGGAGTAGGCTGGAGTTGTTTTGGTGTGGGGTAGAAGTTTTATTCTTCTCCAATAATTGTTTGCACACCCCTTTGCTTGTGTGTAATTAGAGCAAATACCTAGAAGGATGGTGTTAGTCTCAACTCCAGACCTGTTACTGTGGTTTTTGTCAAAAATGGATGCTTATTGGTAGCTTCATCTTTTTTCACTCACCTTCCTCCTTAATTTGTAAATAAAATACTCGTGTTCTCTTGTATGTAGACCAAATAGAGATTTTCAGCGTAAGTACTGTGTTGAGGTGGGTCTTCCAGCTAAGGAGAAAAAATGAATATAATCCCGATCGTGGGCTTGGTTTGCTTTCATGCCTATGTCATATTGGGCCATAACACTTCCATGCTAAAATAAACTTAAATAAAAAAATTACCTGTCTCCTGCTCACTTTTGACAGTAAGCATAGATAGAATCTAGTGCAAAGAACCCTTGCAATGTGCAATTTGCATTGGTATTGTTTTGGCTTAGGCTGTTGGCAGCTCACATTGTTAGGTTGGAGAAAGGAGGCTGGGAAGGACAAGAGAAATTCTTCATTCCACTTAATTCTAGATAGAAACCAATTTTCTTGGTAAAATAAAGGGAAAATCCATTTATCTTTCCAAGCTTTTTTCTAATCTTTAAGAAGATATGGAGGAGGCTATGTCATAAACATGCCAATTGCTTTTGTTCAAGCCCTTGGTTTCAGGAAAATATGCTATCCTCTTCATCTTGAAGTGTCGGTGTTTTGGTGACTTGGCTGAGGATAGCACTTCAGGAAGCTGTCACAAGCACACTATTTTGTGAGTTTAGTTCTCTTAATTTATGCTTGTATAGTTATTTTGTTGACATAATGCTGTTATTGTACTCACTTGGCAATAGTGAGAAAGCCAATTAGATCTCCTGAGTTTTTAAGGCTGAACTCCACCAGTGTGGATGGCTGCAATAATCTCTAACTGCATTTGTAGTACCTGTTACTGTTTTGCTGACAAGGGTCTTGTCATCCTTGGCCCACACAGCAGTACCTGTGTGACAGCAGCTTCTGTAATTACCTTAAAATAGAATTTTAACTTGGATGCAAAATGACATGAGATAAGGCTTAAAATCAGACAGATTTTTTCACTGTTACTGTCAAAATGGTAGTCATGTTTCAGTTGTGTCTGTGATTGACCCGAGGAGCACTCGACAGTCTGAGAAGATTGTTCTGAACTACTTGCACATCTCCCAGCTCTGTTTGGGGCCTTGCTTGTAAGGCAGTGCTGGCTTTCCAGCTACCTGGAGCTGCTGACATCAGGGAAAGGGTGGATGGGGAAGTAGGCTAACCTGCTTTATTATTTACTTATAACCCTATCTTCCCACCAGCATTGTCCCAGATTATTGCAGAGGACACAACAGAGCAGATTTGTTTGCCTTATCTCTTGGCAGTTCACAGCTCTACAGTGGACTAAAAATTAACCTGTCTGTGCCATGTCCCTGTGTGGACTAATAACTTGATGTCAGTGTACCTTGGGTTGAGCTCTGGCCACTCGCTCTGCAGTGATTGCAGGATCCTCTGTGTTCACCCACTTTGGGGGGGTGGGCATCAACTACACTGTGACAGTGTCTGTTTCTCTGTACCCGGTGACTTAGCCTGCAGTTTGACAGATGGGCTCCTAAATTACTTATTTTGTTGGCCAATTTTATTCTCTACTTCGACTATATCATTGTTGACCCAGCTTTCAGCTTCTACCTAAACTATGATTACAGCTGATTACTCCTTCTACCTATTCCCCCAATTAGTCTGTTCACTTCCAATACTCCAAATGACATGGCTGTCATCTCCACCTGAGTGCTCTGACAAGGAGAGACCTGTACAGAGCCTTAACCTGCACATAAGATCAGATGATTCAGCTTTGTGCCTACCACCCAGCCAATATTGAAGTACTGGGGATGGCAAAAATCAACTGCTGTGCAGGAAGGTGGCAATTGAGGAGGCTCATCTCCCATTAGTGAGGAATTTAGTGCTGCAAAAAGCCTGGCAGTGATCATTTAACTGTTCCTCTAGCTTAATCCAAAACACTTAACTGCTAAGTGCTCACTGGAGTATCTCTCCAGTGGGTAAAAAAAATCTCAGACCAGTTCAGATGACAGTTAGTGGGGTCGCTGGCCACTTTCCCATGATGGATGAGAAGCTGCTGCTTACAGATTGGATCTCAGGAGAACTTAATTGAAATAGTTTAACTCTACTGAAAGCTTCTCAACTAGGGACTTGTATCTCCTTCTGAATTCAAGTAATGTATTATTTAAAATGGACAAATGCAAGCAAGGTGTGAGGGAGCAGAGTAGCAGAGGCCACCGAGAGCATCGTGCTCTGTGTGTGGCTCACAGGAGCAGTGGAGGTGTCTGATCAGCCAATGCTCGTAAAGGAGGAGAGAGATGTCTGACAGGTTTGCTAGCCTACTTTCAAAACACTGCTAATGCTGCTTCACTCGGTGGTTCTGGTCAGCAGGGAGAATGCTGCTCTTGCTGTATTAGCTCTCTTTTTGTACAGTGCTTTCTTTGAAGTTTCACTGCTCAGCCACAAAGACCCACTTAATGTAATGAGAAACTCCTCGCTTCTCTGCTGAATGCACAGCTGAATAGCAAAGGCAAGATGGAATGAGTGCACTGAGCTTTCTGTGCAGTTCTTGATTGTCCAGCATCCATGCCTTTCTTGTAGCAAGCCCAGTACTCTTCTTGACAGTGCTAGATTATGCCATGGGGTGGGTGAACCCTCTAAAAGGAAGGTACCCTAAGTATTGATGTCTTGGAAAGCATCCTAAGCACCAGGTAAACTGCACTAACTTAGAAAAGGATGTTTTTCAGAGTCCTTGTGTTTTCAGCTTAATACTACAGCTAAGGGACAAGAATGCTATCAGGTGGCGTAACAGAACACACAGGACAGGAAGTGTGTTCTAATACCTTAACTTAGCCTCAGGAAGCATTACGATAGCTTTCAATTAGGTGTTGCGCAACTGCTAAACACGTATTCCCTCACATGCCTGCAAGGTTTCTGACTCGGCAGCTATTGATTTAAGGCTTGGATGTGAATCTCTGTTAACGTGAGCAGGCCAAGCCCTGTACTGAATGTTTTGTATATTTTCCTTGCACTCTACTCAACTGAATGCCTTATGATTATTTTCCCCTGTACTGCTGACATTAGTGGTAGTACCATCCTTGTTTCTCACCTTGCTGCTGGCCGAGAGGACTAAGGCTAAAAAGACTCCTTAGATTCCAGATGCAAAAAGGCCACCAATAGATGCAAAACTTTGAGAGTTTTGTGAATGGTCTTAGGGGAATTCTTGTGAAGATGACAAAAAGCCATTTCCAAGTGTAAGGGAGCTAGAATCTGATGACTTGCTAGGCTTCTTTATAAAGTGGCTGGGTAAGTGTGCCTGTGTGTGGAAATCTTATTTTAACCTTATTTCAGGGAACAGTTGGCTGAGATTTTAGTTAAAATTTAAAACAGCCTGTGACACATTGAATAGAAAAACTTAAAATTCAGAAGTTTAAAGGCTGACTAAAGCATTAAGCAAAAAAAATAACAGGAGTATAGTGACAAGGAACAGGTAAGCAGCCTAAGCTCTAATTCTCCACAAACTCATGTGATGTTACAGCTATCACAAAATTGTCTAGGTTGGAAGGGACCTTTAAGGTCATCGAGTCCAACCGTTAACCTAACACTGCCAAAAACCACCACTAAACCCTGTCCCTCAGCACCACGTCTGCCCGGCTTTTAAGTACCTCCAGGGATGGTGATTCAACCACTTCCCTGGGCAGCCAGTTCCAGTGTTTGATTATCACAATGTAACACACATGCAGAAAATATTCTGTGTTTCTTTGCTACCAAAGTGTTAGGTAACTTTCATTTTACTGTGTAACCAAGGACTCGCTCAGCTCACGTTGAAAACACTGTCACTTTATCTGTTTATGCCATTAATCTCTGTTCTCCTTGTGCAGTATGTCATGTGGCTTCATGATGAATGAAAAGGCAAAACAAGTAACTGACAGCCTTCCACCCCATCTTCAGCTATTGGCCAAATGGGATGCTTGAGATTTGGGATATCTGGGCAAATTGGAAGGAGTCATGTATGGGCTTGAAAGAATAAAATTCATACGTTGGCATCTTAAGGTCAACTAATAGCAAATGGCAGAAAATGCTCAGCTATAGCAAGGTTTTGCCATGGTAAATTTTCAGCTTTACTCTTCCTCATTTAGTGTGGTAATAAAAATCAATGTTTGACTTGAAAACTGTGTAATATTATTTCTATGTCAGAAGAGCGAAGCAGGGTGGGGAAAAAAATAATCATATGTTCTAGAGAAACATAACAAGCTTGCTGTGAATGCCTCACCTGCCATTAGCATCTTCTGATTTACATTTGAGGTTTGGCTTTTCAGAGAAATGTTTCATATTCCTAGCTCAAGTAGATGAGTAATCTGCAACTAAGACTTGTTTTGTTTATTATAGCAATCCTACTGATAGCATTGTTCTCAATAATTAGACAGGATAGGAAAAGTTTAAGATCAAAAACAACAACAACAAAAAAACCCTTTGACAAAATATTTTCTTTGGTCCCAGCTCAGACTACTCAGATAAATGACTGTTAGGGGAGGATAAACAGTTTAAGTCTGTTCATAAGAGCTCTGCATGCAACTTCAAGATTGGTACGTCTCCCCGGGATGACCCATTTAAAAATGAGAAATTTGCTTCTCATTGTATACTTGTTTTTCTTTATGGAAGTAAATGTCAGTAAGAAAAAAATTTTTATTGCAACTTGCTATTTTTAGTGTGGATTTGCTTTCATAGCTCCTTTTTCCTAGCTTAAAGCCAACCATTTCCAAGTGATACTCAGTGCTTACTTTGAGATAAGACACTCCAAGGTATTTCATATAAAATATCATGGAAATTCTGATGTATGAATAAGTAAATAAAATACTTTAAGAGTAAGTTCTGCTACCTTAATTCATAAACATCCTCAGAGATTGTACTGTGCAGTACAAGTCTTGTATTACACAGACTGAACACATCTGCTTAGAGGGGAAACTGACGTTAAGCACAAAATGAAGTTAAAACATACCTTCAAACAGTTTCCATGAAGTTAATGATACTCTAAGGAAATCTTGACTTGGGAAAAAGGCTGTCTGGCCTGTGGCATTTACCGTGGCAACCCCAGGTGCTCCGTTTTGTTAGTAACAGTTTCTGCACTTCTGCTTGTCCCGTACTTGAGCCTCAGTCAAGAACTTGGAGTTTGGCTGCTGCTGAAGCCTTGCTCTTTCTCTGCAAGAGACATGAGCTCTGCTGACAATGAACGGCAGACATATGTCCTTCGTGTCTAACTTTTTGAAATCTTTGATGCTATGATAAAGTACTTCTGAAATTTATGGCAAAATGAGAGAACATGTTGCCACACCTTACCTTTTAGCTTAAATGACCCCTTATCTTACAATACTTCTTTTTAGGTCATACTTTTGAGCCCTCTGATCTTTGCTGTGACTTCCTATAGACTTCCTGCACTTGATCCAAATCTGTGTTGAATTAAATGGAACAGAACTAACTGCACCAGATGAGATGAGCCCCGAGTACTGAACAGCATGCAGGTGTTTCTGTATGCTATTGTCCTGCTTAGGTGCTGTTATGGTGCTTGCCATTTTTGTACCTTGTGCGGCTGTTGCCTCCCGTTCAGCTAGTAACTTGGTACAAACCCCAGATCCTTGTCCATAGTACTACCACACCATCACCGGTTCCTCTGTTTTTTCCTGCCTCGCTGCATATTGCTGTGCAGTGTATCCCTGTGGAATAGCATTTGGGTTTTAAGCTGGTTTCCATTGGTTTCAAAAGACCACTTCCTAAGTGCCTGGCTTGGAACCGCACCTCTTTCCCTGATATTGCTTCCTCCAAAAACATTACTTTTCATTACGGCAGAGGGCACCTGTGACCACTTCCGGTTCTCATGCTACTTTACATGCCCTGCTTAATTCTGAAAAATAACTGCCAATAGCACTTCACTGCGTTGGGAACGTTCGCAGTTGACCTTTTTACTTTTTTTTTTTTTTTGAAAAAAACAATTTGTTTATCTTAGTCAATAGCTTTTTCTGATCCACTGAGTCACAGGATAATCCATGCATTTGTCTCTTACTTATTTCTAAGGCACTCACAGAATGAGGTAATGCTATTTTTGCCATCCCTCAGTGGCTGCATTTTGCAAGCAGGATTTTCTAACTTTTCAGCAGAACAGAAATGCTGTTATTTTCCAAGGTCTCCAGGAAATTTCTGTAGTTGACCCGTTACTGAGTACAGATTTCAGGACAAGGGAAGAAAATTTTTTAGCACTTACCGCATTAAATTTTCTTTTTCCACAACAACTTGCTTCTGTTCTTCATGTCTCTGAAGGTTCCTTATCTTTGTTCCAGCTTCTAAAGCCTCAGAGGATTCTGTGATGAAATTTCACATGCACAAAAATCAAGATAACAAAACCAGATGGCTGTGCACAAAGGTGAAGCAGTGTTGGCTGGCTGCAGTAGTAACCAGATTTCCTCCACGTGGCCAACATAAAAATAATAGCATTCACTTCTTAATTACTTTGAACTGTTATTGTAAAAATGGAAAATTAATTTTTCACATCTGGTGGCATGAGAATGTCCTGGTTACGCTACGAGACTTTATACTGCATATTTGTATACGGGCGTTGCTGCTGGGATTTCAACAGGGGATGAGGCTCGTGTGTTTAAAAACCCAGTGGGTTGGACTGGGCAGTTTTTCACTAGTGGAGGCTCTTGCTTTACTTCTTCGCAGATTTTCCTCTGGTATATTAAATGAAGAAGGGAGGCCGTGCCCTTATCAAATTACCATGTAGAAGCAAATTACTTTTATTTATCATCTTGTAATATTTATGCATTGCATTATTTTTGCCCTTTTCTTAGATGACTTATGTTTCTGTCTTCTTTGCCTCTCTCGATTATTTATCACTGTCTGTTTTAGCTGGCAAGTACCTTGTGAAAAGACGAGGCACTGCCTCAGTTCTCCTTCCAGCCAATCCTTTTCCACCTCAGCTTCAATATAATAAAAATCCATGTACCTTTTCCATTTCCTGTAAGCTACGGTATTTGTATGGCAAATTCACTGCGTTTGCTACAGCCACGACGATACAAAATTTCATTACTGCAACTGTGATCAGACTACGTAAGACAAACAGACGCAGCTCCAGTTTTGCCTTGAGCCTGTTTGCAACTTCTTGTTTATCAGTTACAAAAACTATTCCAGAGTTCATTACTGAAAAGATTGAAAGCTGTTGCTTTACAATACATTGTCAGAAAGAGAGATATATCTTGCTTTTAGTGTCATAAGGTATCATTTCAGTTGTCTTAATGAACAGAATTATAAGTAATTAATTCACTAGAATACTGCTGTTGCACAGGAATGACCCACAAGGGTTTGTCCTCCTGAGACCAAAGCCTCTTATTAGTACTACCTGCGTAACAATTTGTACTTGTAAAAAGCCTAGCGCAAGCCTGTGTAGACTGTGAACGGTTGTGTATACAGGGTGCAAAGCAGCAACAAAATCTGAACTGTAGATATTCCCTCTATCGGGGAACGACAAAAAAATCTCATACCATCAGAGACCCTTCAAAAAGCCAAACTACAGCAGGCAAGGAAGGAAAGCCACCTGTCCATCATGGGGGCTGGGAACACTTCATTTTCCCCAAGCTGGAGTGTCTTTCTTAAAGCACCGCCTCTGGGAAGCAAAGGATTACAGAAGAAAATTAGTGTTAATTTAAAATAATAATAATAATAATAATAATAATAATAATAATAATAATAATAATGAGAATACATTCATGGCTGTGCTATTTGCAGAGAAACGCTGGAGAACATGAACTTAAGTGGAACGGCAGAGAAGCCAAAACAAAGGAGGCCAATACCCGTTTATTTTTGTTAGAGAATGAGAATGGGCAGAGGGCCTGACTTTTTCCTAACTCGGAACACGGTGCATTGCCTTGCCACCCTTTGCCAAAATTTTCAAAACCAGATGGGAGACCTACCAGGAGCACAAGTCCCATGCTTACTCTGCACAGAGCAGAACTCTCATTTTCTCACACAGCTGCATTTACTATCTGAAACGCAGCAATTAGTCTAGGGTAGCTGCATCCCTTGCTTCGTTTGCTCGGAACACGTAACGAGTGTCAAATTACTGGCACCGTCTGCTCCATTTCTTGCTATTTCACTTCCCCTGTGTTAAGCCAAGCTCCTTGCCTACTCTCATCGCTAGCCATCAGGAAAAGGCGGCTTGAACGCAAGAGCCCTCGCATTTCTAACTTGGTTAATACCCTTGGCTGAAGTGACTTGGAGCTACAGAGCACACGCTGGCGTGTTAAGAGTCCTCGTTACAGATTTGTTACTGCCTTTCCCAGTGAAGGAAGCTCCTGTGGTAGGCTCTGCTTCTCATCCGGAGGGTCATCTTCCAGGGCAGGGAGGGCTTGGGCTACCCCGAGACACTGGCTAGGGGAAGACGAGGAATGCGAGCAGCACTAAGTCTACTTCTTGTCACGGAGAGGGAGCGCGAGACACGCTGAGCTTTAAGTGGGGTTTTAGTGACGCAGCATCTCCTGGGATTAATAAAGCATAACTCCCGATCTGTGATTAAACGAAGTGTGTAAACTACTATTGTCAAATATCTACATTTGAATTCTGCTGACATGCTTCATCTCGGGTGTGTTTGTATGCAAATGCACCAGTGCCTGCTGTCTTGAGTGAATAATAATATTGGCATTAAAACACTGCCCACAGCAGTTGACTCTGATCTCTGGCTAGTTAAAGCATTTTGCACATAATACATTTGAATAAAAATATTTTCAATATGTTGAATAAAACCAATAAATACAAACAAAGAGTCTTGCTCCATAAGGACAGCCAAAGAGAATATACAACTATTACAGCAAGCCTGCAGATGCCGCTTTGTTAAAATGCACAAGCAGCCATATTTTTGCAAGACATTTCAGGTTCTTGTGTACCTACCTTAATGTGCAGACAATTTAATGAATATGTGAAAATACAGACCCATTACAAACGTTGTATTGCTGTTGACTTCTAAAAAGGTGAAAGATGCCAGACAATGATGTTTTTTTCACTACTCTGTTTGTTTCAAACCTGAGGCATATCAGAAGAAATACTTTTTACTGCACTTGCTACCTGAAACGCTTGCAAAGGCTTTGATGTTATTGAATCTTATCGCCAAGCAAAATATAGAAGAGCTGCAACGCTTTCCTGAGAATTACATGTGAGTAAATACATCAGGGAACAACAGGCAGAGATAGAAAGGAAATTAGAAAGCCTTTTAAGTAAAACCCAGCAAGACAAATGAAGAAAAACCACCTTTCCTTTTAGCGTTGCTACCTAACACTCATTTTCTTTTCCTGGGGAGAGGGCTACCCTAAGTGGAGTGACAACAGAATGTCACCTTCCATCACTACTCCACCGATATGGGAAAACCACCCCACACCTCGTCACCAGGGGGGAGGTCTGGGGAGGCAGCCGAAACCCTAGCTGCACAAAAAAGGACCGGCTCCGAGTTTCATTTCATAAGGAAAGAGGTGTAGCCAGCACTTTCCTTCCCTCACATACAAGCTCATCTGGATTTTGGATACTTGTGCCTTAATTTAAATTCCATTTACACTAAGGAATTTTTAAGTGTAGTGTCCTAAAGGCACCTGCGCCCATACATTAATTTTATGCCTTCTGCCCCCAATTAATTTTGCTGTTCTTCTAAGTTACGAATACCTCTGTCCCCCTGCCTCTTTTGGCATCTATATACATACGTCTGTTAAATATAACCCCAAAGCCCATTTTAATCAAGTGTTATCCAACAGCCACCTTGCTGGCAGTATCAGCAGACAGCAATCTCATCATTTTCCCCGCTCCCTTTACCTAAGTTTCAAAGTCTCCATCTGGTAGATAAAATAAAGGTGGAAAAAACATCTGAATGCTGCTTCCAAGTCAAGTTATGTGGTGTCAGCTGTAAATGTCTAGATGCCAGTGTTGGCCTGTTACGGAGATCGATACCATTTCTATCTGAGTTGTATAATATACATGTTCAAAGTTTGCCACTGTTAAGATTTGATTTAGAATTTTGGTGCAGCATGTCATATAACTATAGGTTCTGTAGGGCAAGAAAATAGAGTGTGGCCCACAAAGTTAATCTCAGTCAGTGAAATTCGGGGCATACAGATTCGGTACCTGCCTTAAATTGATTCTTTCAGCTCCATCAAGCAGTGGAATAAAGAGTCTCGCGTCCCTTATCTTCAAACCATCGCACCAGCAAAAGCATTGCTACTACAACACAGCAAGCATAGATATTGGTAGCTTGGAACAGAGATGATACCATATCAAGAAAGTTCAGGCTTGAAAAAAAGTATCTCAGAAAAAGCTTGTCATTTTGACAACAGTAACCTAGTAAAATCTAAAATGGCAGAATTTACTTTACGGTGTGAGTAAATGACGCGGGAAAAAGTATTACTTGCATTTTATAGCGGGAAAACCATGACACGGAGAGCTTACAAATTCCCCAAGATCACAGGGGAATTCAGTAGCAGAGCTGGGAAACGAATCCAGCTATCTTGTACTTCAGCATGTTTTGAACCCAGTGTAGTCCTTCATGTTTGCCGACTCATCTCCTGATCTACGTAGCTTGTAAGCAGGGAATTAAAATCAGCTGTGCTCTAATACCAACTGTACATAAAAATATTTCATTTTCAATGAAATGGGTTTGGATTTGGACACATTCAGGCAGAAGGTTTGTGCCACTTCAGAAAGCTTTAATTTAACCACTGTTTTTCATGGCTGAGCAATCTCACTGTTGCCTCAGTGCCAGATTACTCAAGCTGTTGAGTAAATGGATTTCTCAAGAATTCTCTTTTTTTTTTTTTCCTCAAATTAAACTGTTCAGGTTGTTGATTTGTTTACTTGACACAATACGATACGCCGGTGTACATCCTGTGAGGGTTTCCTCTCCTTTGGGAAACGAAGGACTTAAGATATGGAGTCTGCAAAAGGAAGAAAACTTTCAGCAGTCTTGTTGGTCACCTTTGTACACCTGGGTTGTAAAATCAAACTAATAGTATTTGTTGCTTTTCCAGTCTGGGGAGGCTCAGAACATGGGCTGTTCAAGTAAGCCACGGAAGAATGTGCATACGTGAGCTTTGCATGTATCTCAGCACAGGGTATATCCAAAGCAGTCACATTTCTTCAGATCAATTTCAAGCATACTAAAATGACCTTTTTAAAAATATCTTTTAAGGCACGTTACAACATAAGTAAGAAAATGGACTCAAACTCTTCACTCGATTGGCCTCACGCGCTGAATTATAACGGGACATACAAGTACCTCTACTTAGAAGGCAATGTCTCCTACGTGGACTTCTACCTTCATCAGCCTTCAGTGGCAGCTGTCTTCATCGTCTCTTACCTCCTCATCTTCCTGCTCTGTATGGTTGGCAACGGAGTGGTTTGCTTTATTGTCCTGAGGAGCAAACATATGCGTACAGTCACAAACCTTTTCATCTTAAACCTGGCTGTCAGCGATTTACTGGTGGGAATCTTCTGCATGCCCACCACCCTCCTGGACAACATCATTGCAGGTAGGCTGGTTTGCACCACATGGCAGAAAGAACTCGAGGAGGACTCACCTGCATTTCAGAGTGCTGGCCTCCCGAGGGACCCTGAAAGTATCTTCAAGGTCTCTTCCAACCATAACGATTCAACGATTCTATGAAAGCCGGGTGCATGCGACAGTGATGCGCACAAATTGCTCCTTAACTCCATCCATGGTGCACAGAAACCAACTTTGAGAAAGCTTGGGGCAAATTTGGAGCCCTTATTTTGCATGCTGAGCTCAAGGGGCAAAATCTCTCACATGTCACCCCCACAGTGGTTAAAAAATTTTAGCACCGTTGCAGCCCTCTCAGCAGAGAGGCAGGGAGGCTGGAGGTGCCGTGGCTTTGAGGCTACTCAGGAGAGTACTGCCATCAGCAGTCGCTATTCCATGCATGTGGCAACCGAGAAGGCAGCAGCTTAAAGGTCACCTTAAACTAAGACATCACTAGCCCCAGCTGTGCGCTGCCATTTCTGAGGGGGCTCTACAGGCATTTCAAGTCAATGGAAGTCAGAGGTGAGGAAGACAAGCCTCTAACCCACCTTCCGACGGGGGGCTGTCCTTGCTGACTTCCACATCCCCCTTCTTTAGGAAGGAATTCTCGCACTACCAGGTTGTGTGTTTAGGAAGACTCGGCAGATGCTACGAGACAGAGGCCGAGAACAATTAACTGTAGCGGTCCATTCCCTTTCTTGTCTCGAGATCTCGTTTTAACGGGATATTAAACCACAAATGTTTGCTTTGCTGTTTTTTGGAACAGCCAAAACTCACCCGAGGCATCTGGCGGAGCATTTGTTTACATGACCTCTGCCTCCCTAACCCCTGCTATGGCCTGACAGAGCAAAAGAAATGTAGTAGTTCTGGGGCAAAAATTTCCTTTTATGCATATAAGCATAGTGCTGCAGTGAGACGGCAGCAATTTCAATTGCCTGTTTCCTTCCAGGATGGCCGTTCGGGAGCCTGGTTTGCAAGATGAGCGGGATGGTCCAAGGAATCTCTGTTTCTGCCTCTGTCTTCACTCTGGTTGCTATTGCGGTAGACAGGTAAGACGATGCAGAGACTGCAAGCTATCGCTTTGATCTCCCTCTGGCCACCTGAGCATGCTGAGGCCGATTCATTATCCACGCAGGACTGCAATAAATTAGAGGTATTTTGCTCCTAAGGCTATTGGGCAAAACGAAATGTGGCCGGGTCTAAAAAGCAGCCGCAGCAATTTGCTCCTCCACTGGGATCTCTTAAAAGATGGTACAGCGGGACTACACCCGGCTGCCTAGAATTGGTTTGTTCCTTAGCTATTCAGCTAGATAGCAGAGGCACGAGTACCTGCTTTGGTTAAATGAAGTAGCAGCAGCAGCAGGCTGATACGCAGACAGATCAAAATGAGGAAATTTTGACAGCAAATTTAATCGGTTTTTAAGATTGATTTACCAACACAGCTCTTCAACAGAGCAACTAAAGCAACTCCCCTGGTTTATGCAGGATGAGGAGACGATTCCACCTATACTTTTTAAAAACATACAATTTAAAGCGTGCGTGTAATGCTTGCCTGTTTGATTAAGCATTCCTTCAATGGCTTCTCCACATATGTCCCCGGGTGTCTTTGCCACAGGTTTCGATGCATTGTTTACCCGTTTAAGCAGAAGCTGACCATTTCAACGGCAGTCATCATTATAGCGGTCATCTGGATTCTGGCCATTGCCATCATGTGTCCTTCTGCAGTCATGTTGCAGGTACAAGAAGAGAAGCATTTCAGGGTGATCCTCGGCTACGGCAATGAAACCCGCCCCGTCTACTGGTGCCGGGAGGACTGGCCTAACCCGGGAATGAGAAAGATCTACACGACGGTTCTGTTTGCCAACATCTATCTGGCTCCCCTGTCGCTCATTGTTATCATGTATGCTAGGATAAGCATTGCTCTCTTCAACACAGCAATGCCTGCGGTGGAAAAACACAGCCAGGAGCAGCGGCACAGCGTGTCAAAGAAGAAACAAAAAGTCATCAAAATGCTCATTATCGTGGCTTTGCTTTTCACCCTGTCCTGGCTTCCCCTGTGGACTCTGATGATGCTCTCAGACTACACCAACCTTTCAGATATCCAGTTGCAGATCATCAACATTTATATCTATCCCTTTGCTCACTGGCTGGCCTTTTTCAACAGCAGCGTCAACCCCATCATCTACGGTTTCTTTAATGAAAACTTTCGCCGAGGCTTTCAGGCAGCCTTTAAACTTCAGCTCTGCTTCAGGGAGAGCGTTCACAGGGAGGTCTACTCTCAGCGAGGCCAAAGCAATGCCATTTTGCCAGCTGCCAACTACCAGACACCCCAGGATCAAGCTCGTCAAAATGCTAAGGAGGAGGGGAAGGCAGTTAAGAAAGGAAATTGGGTGAATAACCAACAGGATTTGATAATGGAGGATCTAGAAGAGTCCTGCATCGATGGGATTAAGTGAAAAATGCTCTGAACTACCTAAATGATTTATGCCAGGCAGAGTTGATTTTTTGTGTTGTGAAACTCATGCTCTGTAAGTCCCGTCTGACAAAAATGTCAAGATGTTTCTGTTTTGAAGGAGATACGCAACTCGCATTATTTCTGAACGTTTGAAATAAGTAGGAAACCAAATTCAGCCCTTTGTGTTACCAGCTTAAACCAGTGGCAACTCCCCTGCAGTCAGTGATGACTCACTGCTCTTGAACTGGGCCGGAGCAAAGACGTGATTAAAATGGGATTACCTTCCATTTATTGTGACATAAGAGAAAAAGAGAACTATGATTATTGACTCGGATACAATTACTCCAGATACTCACTGGGTGAAGAGGAGAACATTCATTCATTTTCGTCTGTGAATCTCTCAGAGCAGCTTAAAACAGGGTTGCTTGAACAATAGTTATGTTAATGTTTCAGCATGTAAGGCTAGTTGTTGTTAATACATACAATTTTCTTCTAATATCAGACAACAAAAACATCGCTGCTGTTTGTAGCATCCAGCTAGACTGTGGAGCTGGGAAAAGGAGGGAATCATGCGACTTGCCAGGGCCCTGAGCATATGCTCGCTTCCGGGGATTCGACTGTCGGGGCTCATGGCAGCTCCGAGCCAGTGCGGCTGAGGGTGCCCCTCTTGTTGCATCAAGAAATAATTACATCTGTAGATCAAAATACCTGCTAATGAGATTTATAAAAAAAAGTCCTCCACTAAAAGCAAGACTAATCCAATAAACTCACTTCTTGATTTATCATAAATTTCTCTTCGTGGGTCTTTGGTACTACTCTCTTAGCTTCTTCTGTGAAGCATAAGCCTGCTCCTTGAACTTGTCAATCCGTTATTCTATAACTCTCATTAACTGAAATATTGGAGATACAGTCTGAATACTTGAACTGAACTCACCGGTTCCTGGGTCTTCTTGTGCTTGTACTATATTGCTTCTGCCTGGATATTTTGAATGCCGAGCAGTTCCTACCCAAATAACAAAAAGTAAGAATCTTCAGTCACATTCCATTTATTCTCCTTTCTAGTTGCCCCCCTTGTTAACTCTGTGATATTAATTATTGTTGCAGCTAGAGAAGTAAATAGGAGTGAAAATTTGAGAACTAAAGGGTAATAAATGGCTCTTGTACATTTTTGGGGGGAACTCAATTCTATTTTGAGGGGGATACAAGTCACCTAAAAAGACTACAATTTCAATACTAGCGAGAGATAAACCACCTTTAGGGCCCATTCAATCTGACAGAGCTCAGCACGTACAGAGCGTGACCTCGGAAGCACCTCACAGAGGCTCCCGAAATCAGCAAGGAATGCAGGTTAGCGCAAGGACCAGCCTACACAGGTCTGCTACGGGATTAGAGCATCACCATGTCTTATCCTGTGAGGGTCTATAGGGGCCAAATACCAGGTAAGGTCATTCCCCAGTGCAGTCCTGCCGGTAAACTGGAGTGCCTTTCAGGTCGTGACATATTGGCACATTTAAGGAAAACCGACAACTTTTCAAGCTACGTTGTCTCAAACTATGTTCCTTTCTGAATATCAGAAAATAAGGAAAATATCTGGGGAGTAATGGCAAGAAAAGCTGCTGGAACAGCTCTGATTTCGCAGATGGTTTTTATAACGCATTTTATCTAGGCTGGGATTTTCGAAGGATCTAATCAAAGATGGACGCCTGATGCTGTTGTGCTCTGTTGAAAAGCCCGCCACAAAGGGTTTTCAGCGCTCCAGGTATTCCACGCTGCCATCCAGTCCTTTGTCCTTCACTTGTACTTTGAGACAATGAGGCCCATTTTGCCTGTCAAAGTATGTTAATACCCTTATCAGTGTATGTTAATATCTTCATCAGTGATGTAGACCCTGGGATTGAGTGCACCCTCAGCAAGTTTGCAGATGACCCCAAGCTGAGAGGTGCGGTTGATACTCTAGAGGGACAGGGTGCCATCCAGAGGGACCTGGACAGGCATGAGGAGTGGGCCCGTGCAAACCTCGTCAAGTTCAACGAGGCCCAGTGCAAGGTCCTGCACCTGCGCTGAGGCAATCCTCGGTATTAATACAGATCGGGAGATGAATGGACTGAGAGCGGAGGAGGACTGGGGATAGTGGTGGATGTTAAATTGGACGTGAGCTGGCAATGTGTGCTTGCAGCCCAGAAAGCCAGTCCTGTCTTGGGCTGCACAAAGAGATGCATGGCTGCTCTACGTGTTGCCAGGCGTGCCGTGCATTGATTTTAGAGTAATATTTAATATGGTCATACTTGAGACAGCCTCTTGTTGCAGTAGATGGGGTTTTTTCTCAAAAAGCTTTTGCCAAAGACCTATTTTCCCCGATTAAAACTAAGGACCAGATCAACTCTAGGGGTCCTGTCCAACCTGTACCACTTCGTGCTTCCAAATGATTCAGCAATGTTTCGATAATATTTTAAAGTGTAACTATATATTCATGTTCATCCCAGTTCAGTAAAACACTCAAAAAAAAAAAATTTACTCAAAACGAGTGCAAGGAAGACAAAAATGCCCTAAAGTGTTTGGCTCAAGCCGGTAATTCTCAAGACAGCCTTACCGTTTCACTGCAGAACACTGGGCTGTGCTAAAGGCAGAAGTTAAGCTGGTAAGACAATTTTGAAATTAAAAGAGTTCTGCTTTTTAAAAATTGAATTACAGAATGTTCTCTGAATGCCACCCTGAAACAACAGACCCCACTGTGACAGATCTGCATCTGTCTATAACACAAAATGTAAAAAAGTTTTAAAAAAATTTAAAAAAGAATATTTTAAAAAGCAACGTTTCATTCCAGAAACACTGTCCGACAAAGTAATTAGCCTTTGTGGGAGGAACTGAAGGGACACTGATAAAAGGAAAAGAAAATTCTTACAGGCTGACAAGATTTCATGAATTATTTCAGTTTCCTTAGCAGTACACTTCCTAGTTGGACACGCAGCTATGAACATTTTACCATTTGCCCTACATAAAAGGCACATTCGTAACCCAACCTCAGTGAACACAGCTTGTCCTCTGGAGTTCTGACAATCCTTGCCACAATCAGATAATTATTTAATGTACTGCTTTTTCTTTTACTGTGATTCCAGTAGCACTAATGAAAAGTCAGCATGTTTGGTTACGTGATTCACAACCACCCAGCCATTTAGACGTCACTGCACTTTCAATAGGTAGCTGAGCATTTAATCATAAAAACCCAAGGTTTACCGAACTGAGTTGTTTTCTAGAGGTGCCCTTATTTCTTCTCATTTCACAAGCACAGAACAGGTCCTACTAGGAGCAATTTAGGAGTATTCTAACATCTGACCTGCCTTGACCCTCTCCAAGTCTCTGCTTTACACCTATTCAGGTCACAGGGTTCTCTAACAACTGATTTATCTTACAAAAGCAGGAGCAGGCCTAGGTCTCTGCTTAGGCGTCTACTATTTGTGCCCAGGATGCTCACAAGTAGGCTTTTAAGACATACCTAAATTAATTTTTCAGCAGCACTGAGTGATTCAAAAACTAGAGTACCTGGTACTTCATCAGAGGCTTGTTTTTAATACAGGATCTGTACAGGGAACTTAATGCCACTTGCTTGTGCTCAGGACTAGCAGCGTTCATGAGTTACAACCCACGGCTCAGAAGACCACAGACCTTGAAGCACAACAGATCCAGTTACCACTTATCACCAAAAAACCAAATAATAAACATGTGCCTTCCACTCTCAGACCGAATTAGAATCAAACATCCTTTGCCACAAGTAAGGCACTAGGTTTCCACAGTCTCATGTTTTATAACCTGTCTGGTCACATTACTCCTAAACGCTTATAATTCCCACACATTAAGCATCCTCGTTAGCCTAAATGCCATTGATTCATCTTCTTGTGCTGCTCTGCTTTTAGACAAACACCTCAAATTATTATTAAATAACTTGGAAATCCGAGTCAACAAATCCCTAACTGAAATCTGTAAACATCTTTCTTTATCTACATTTGGGCCTGACAGCATTTTAAAAATAGGCTCTGAATGCAAATAGACTGAGTTGTTCAAACGAATAGTATTTTTAAATTGTTATGAATACCTTCCTATTTTTTGTGTTTTACTGGACATTTATGTGCTACCTACAGATGTACCACAGCAGAGCAAGCCAGCTATACGACACTGTTGTCACCAAATCTGATACTGCCATACAGGCTCTAGAAGCTGAGGTTACTAACTTTCTTTCTGCTCCTCCCTCCCTCTGCAGGTATCGCCATTTAGGTAGAATAATAAATTGCTGGTGTCTGTGCTCTAAGTCCCTGTAGCGGCAGTCCTCCCACAGAACATACATTTGGACTGTAGTCAGAATCAAGAAAGCTTCAAACACATGGAACTGGATGAACGTCTCTTTGGAAAAATACAAGAATAAAGACGTATAGGGGAGTTGGTAGTTACTGGAAGAGACAATAGTCTCAAAAGAAAACTTTCCCTATGACAAAGAATAATATGAAACCAATAACGGTTGTGCCAAGAGTTCTTGACTGACATCAAAAAGAAATTGCCCGGATTAGAAAAATATCATGTTAAAATCGAGATTGGTTTGGAAGCTGAGACACATTACTAAATAGGGAAGTAAAGTACATTGATGACAGGGATATGGTTAAAAACCTCAATATATTGTGCTGCCTCAGTTTCTATTTTAAAGAAAAAGATTAAGTGCGTCCTCAGGCAGGACACAATGGAAGTGAAGAGATAAAGATCATTATGCAGCCATTACCACCTGCAGCTTGCTGTCTCTTGCAACCAAAATACTCACATATTGATTGTCTAGCAGCCTCTTCAGAATCTGCTGAATTTCAGAGACGGTGAAGACCAAACTCCCAGACTGAGAGGTATAAATACATCAGCTTATCCAAAAGGTTTTTGAAGTGGACCTCCTCGTTTGGGAGGTCCCTGCCCCGCTGTCAGCTTTGCGTCCTGGCTTGCCTCTCTTGTGGCACAGCCTGACCTCGCTCCTCCCTGCACAATAAAAGAAAAAGAGAACAGTTATGTGCAAACTGTATTGTATGCTTTTTACAGTACTTTCTGTTTACTTCAATGAACTAAGGAACGGTGGTATGAAGGAAATCACTTTAAATCAGTGACACTGGACACTGACTCAAAAATTATATTCAAAACTTACCAGTTGTTCATTCTCAGTGGAAGATCCTTCAGCTTGTGATCACAGAGTCTGTCCAAGGTCAAAGCTACTAAAATATTTTTACCAATTACATCGATCACGAAAAATATCCTCTTCACTACAGAAGTTATTTAGTCCTGAAATCATTTGACAATTTATAAGAGCAAGTAATGAAAATTATTTTGAATAATACAAGCTTCAGGAGATGGTACAATATCTCTTCTCAAAGACAGAAATTGTCCAAAATTAGCAAGGCTCAAGTGTTGCATGGAAGATGGCCAAATGAAATGTAACAATACAAAATTACTCTATATAACAATATTGCAAAAATAGATCAGGGGATTTTGGTGCAGAGCACTGCAGAGCAGTGAAAATGTAGTAACAGCGGTGGTGCTGCAAAAAGAAAGGCTAATATTAACACTTGGGAATATCATCGGGACTGTCATTCTACTCCTTCCAGCACTAGTACGATTTGAGGTGGGCACCGCAATTTCAGAAAGCTGAGAGCAGACTCAAAAATCTAAAAGACAGCAACAGGGAGGAGAAGAGGCTTGGAGAAGGGAAGCCCTTGTAAGGGAAGTCCTTACTCATGGAAAATCTTTGACTTCATTAAAGGCTTGCGCTTTCTAAGAAAGAGAAGATGGGAGAGGGGTGAAGGACAAAATACAGCATTCTTCCAATATTTAAGGATTTTTGTAGAGGAAATAGCAAACAATTACCTTTTCTTTGCATGGAGGGTACATAAAGGTGGAATACGCTTAAAGATGGAAGAGTTTAAACTTTAAACATGGTTCAGATCCGGACCTCATTGGTTAGAAAAATCTGTAAATCCCTTATTGAATCCGCTCCCCAAAAAAACCCCGAAAGATAAAAAGTTACACCTATTTCATAGAAGGGCAATAGTTCAAGCAAAAATGACAGTATCAGCTTTCAAGGTCAGTGTACACCTCGCTGGGGTTTTTTGTTTTTTTTTTAAGAAAAGAGGGTATAGAAAGCGAGCGGCTGAGCTACCCTTAATTTCTGCCTATGTGCACAGAGATATATCACAAGAGGCAGAAAGCTGAGACCAGTCTAAATGAATGTATACGCACTCTTCGAGACTCGTGTCTGTGCCAGGTGGGTGACGAACCTTCCTTTGCTCAAGTGGGAGAAGCTGGTGGTTTTGGAACTGATGGATTGCAGCTCTCCTGTTAGTAGTGACCCACCTCTGTTGCGACATAAACTGCAAAATGAAGGCAGGAAACAATGCAGAAGGTAACAGGTAACTGTGAGCACGATGAGACTGACGTCAAGGATAAAGAAGGGAAATAGTTTCTGAGAGAAAACTTTTTGCAGAGGGAAGTCATTTGGCAGCTGTTCGTGTTTACAAAGAGCAAAACAAAGAGCAAAACAAAGAGCTTGACAATATGAAAGAGGCACAAGAGATGGGGCTGGAAGGGTTGAAATAACTGCAGTAACGACACAGACCTGTGATGAGGGAGGCTGCAGTTAGTTAGAGGTCCTGGAACTGCAAATAAAAACTCTATTTGATTACAGAAAATGTAAAAAAGCTAGGAAGGACTTTGAAGAGGAGGAGAGACAGGCAAACTGGGAGGTGAAGTCAGCTAGACAGCAAGTGGATTTTTTTAACAGTCCAAGCAAATAAAGGTGTTTTTAAAGACAATGAAAAGATCTTGCCAAAACCTTTTTCCATTCCGATCCAAAACCAAAATGATAGGCAGTCTCCGTGAACCTCAGGAACTCGAGATCCAAAAGCAGTCCATGTGTAATACATTTCTCGCGTTGCTCTCTACCTGTCTCTGGGGAATTATTTCTCGTGCTATTACAACTTCTCAACATTCAAATGCAGAACTGGTGTTGGTAGATTTACTACTAGTTTCGATCCCACATAAGAGAAAACTGAGCAAGACTGAACTGTACTTAATGGATCAAACCTAACTGATTTCATCATAGTCCACTAGCTCATGGAAAATAAAGTTACTTTCTGTCTAAAGCTTTGATTCTGCAGATCAGACGACACACTGTGTTACTGTAGAATATTGAAGTCCTGAATTTCATAAAAAATGTGAAGGATTTTCTGCCACATAGCAGACTTCACCTAGAAAACTGCCCAAATCAAACAGAACGGAGAAGAAATCTCTTTGCACCCACTAAAGACACTGTGCTGGAACTGCCAATTTCTGGGTCCTGCAAACAGGAATTCTTCATAACTTCACTGATGTGAATCATGCTGGAGAAGTCCACGTCCATGACAGTGCACCCATGAGGTTTTTTTTCCAAGTGATAAAGATGTTTAGGTGCTTTGTTCCTCGGGCATTGGTTTGAGACTCTCAGCAGGCTCCAAAAGTGCGAAGGCAGCCTAGCCACAAGTCAGTTTTGAAAATCTTGGCATGAATTCACAACCGCAGCCCTTCGTGGGAACAGAAGTCCAGTGTCACTGTCACTGAGGCCAGAAGAGTTCTGCTATGCCACTTATGCACTGACAGGATTGGCAGACTGCAAATCTGTAACTAATTACAGTATCCCTCCTCCTCTTCTTGCCCTCTTCAGTGAGAGCAAGCTGGTTCTGTGTCATTGTATTTCCCGTGGTTTTCACCTGCCTGCGGTAATAAGACAGACAGCATGGGACCTTGTCTCAAAATCCCAGACAGACACCTCTTCAGAAGGCTCCTCTGATGCAGAGAATTTTATTTCAGCATTCCTTTAGCAGATAACTCATTTAACGAGTTCCCTGTTCATCAGCGCCCCAAACCACAGTATGGTAATAAGCGATTGACTGCAAGGCTGTGGCAGAATGCTCCTGGCCTATCTTTAAGTGCAGATCTCGTCTTGTTTAGTGAGGCGCTGCTGCTGTCCTTACATACAGCTGTCAGTTCGATTGAGATGTTACGCTATTTGTGAACTGTCCCTGGAAAAGGAACCGATACGGAAAAGGTACTAAGTATCCTCCGTATACTGCTGTAGGGTCACAGCAATGCCTGCAGGTGCTCCGTCCGTCCCACTGAGCGTGCTGGTGCTGATGCCTCGTACAAATAGTCGTACAGTATTTGCCAAAGATGAGGAGATCCAAGCCGACAGCTTTCGTGAGAATAAAAACACTGGTCCACTACCTTCCATCTTTTGAATGCTAATTATAGAAATCGCTCTGTCTGAAGAGGAAAAAAAAAATCCCAAATGACTGGAAAAAGATACACGCCTGTCAACACTAACTGCTCCGATGAACAGGGCATGGAAGTAACAGCTGTATTTGCATTTCTGTAATCTCCTGCTTTCTTACCCCAGTATATTTTAGACTTGGCATCAGGCGAGCTTCAGTTGCCAGGCATGAATCAGTAAGTTTCTTACATCAGCTTGCACTAAACAGATCTAAACGCTAGATACATTCTGGCATTATGCACCTTAATAGCACTCTGGTCTGAATTTGCAGTAGCAGGTGATGACCTGAAAGAACTGCCTGAAAACTATAAAAACTATATGCCCCACCGTGGGTAAGGAGCTTTCTTAGAATCTTCAGTCTCCAAGATGACCATAGACATGTTTTCTATGAAAGGAAAGAATAAAACAAGGAAGAAAGAAATAAAAATTTCCTGCAGCTATGCTATCTCTTCACAATTTTAATAAATATTTGAAAACCAGGAAGCATATGTGGTTTACCCACACTGTAAAACTTCCTGCGCTGTGGTTTAATAAACACTCTCAGTTTGCAAATACCGAGCTTTCCAACAGCTGTTGGGGTCCAAAGATAAGATTGTGGGCTGTTCTGGGGATTGTAGCAACGGCACCCACCTCCCAAAAATATGAATTAATTTTGGTGTCACCAAACATCCAGTGGCACGATACGCATTCCTTTCTTACTCAGTACTGCTTTGAAACAATTCACACTTGCTAACAGTTCCCCTGAGCTTTGATTTAATCAACAGCTCCCATGCAACCCATTTTCCCCCTCCACACCTCTGGATACGCTGTAGCAGGGGCCGGCAGAGGTGGAGCAGGGAGTTCAGCAGAGAAGCAGCACCTTCTGTTTCCTCACCATGTCTCCCTCCCAAATGGTTGCTCTATAACAGAGATCTTCCAGGCTTTCAGACAGGGACTGTCACGGTCAAGACAGACCTTTAGAAGAGCTGGACGAGACTTGCCCCTTTTGAAGAGAGAGAAAAAGCCTTCAGGTAAGTATTTTTGCTCTAACCTGGTAGACAATGCTTAGAGGTGTTACAAACCTGGTAACTGCTATCAGTCATTCCTGGCTATTTGATTAACAAACAAGAAGTCAAGTCTTCAGCCACATGTGCCAGACTAGCAGATGCCACATAGAAATGATTCTCTAATCTCCCCTTCGCAGTGCCTGGCAGCATGCTTTTTTTCACCGAGGCAGTAATGAATGTTTCCTCTCCCTGGACACATGCCGCCAAAGCTGTCAGCACCCTGGCTACGTAAACGGAAGGAAGACATCTGTCCCCACAGCTCGGCCAAGGGCTCAGACTGCATTTCTGGCCCTTTACTTCAATCCTCATCTCTAACAAACTGTTTCATACAGAAGAATAGAAATATTCTTCTGTCGCATGCTCTGGACCTTCCAGGAACAGTCAAGGCAGGCAATAATGGACAAAGGTCCCACAAAGCCGGCACTGCCCGCTTTCTTTAGCTTACGAGGTACAGTGGTACGCAGACCGATGGCAGAGTCCTGCCGGTAGAGTGGCTTTCATTTCATTTGCCCAAGGGACTGCAGGAGCACCAGACAGCAGCGGACACCACAGATGGCAAATCATACCCTTTGCCACTTGTTTGGCGTGCGCCTGCACATGTGTTTGCTCTGTGGCACTGTCACTGCTCTACACTAACAGCCAAGTTACACGGAGATATGCGAGAGGAGGACTTAGGGAACGAACGTGGCATTTGCAGAAGATAAGTTATTTCCACTCCATTGTAAGGCTTTCTCTCCTGAAGTGGTGGAAAACACTTTTCCCTATGTCTATTCACTGAACCGCAACCTTCTGCGCTGCGCTGGAGCACCAGGCTCAGGACACTTGCTTAGGAACTGTCACTGGCTTAGAAACAGAAGCACAAATTGCAGCAAACACAAAGTTAGTTACAACGCTAAAATCTCTCTACAAAGGGATGGTAAAGCAAAACTACACTGACAAAGGCCCTGCATCTTGCTGCAGCATTTCAACACTGTCAGAAAACTGCTTTCCTCTCTCTGTTTTCTGCTGCTTATTAGCAAAAAACTCTCCTGCACCAAGTCTGAGGCTAGAATTTTATAATTACACACCCTGCTCCTGATACCTCATTCAGGGCCCCGGGCATACTGCTATCAGTAGTGACTTCCAGGACTCTCTCGCTACAGATACCATCTTTGACTTACCCTGCTGTCCCACCACCGCAGTCCTCTGGGACTGAACTGTCTCTCTTTACTGCAGAAATGAGCTGCCTGGATTTCTTCTTCTCTTTCCTCAGGTTTTCTTCTTCTCAGTCTCACAAGCAGCTCTCTTCTGAGGACTTGTACTCACTTGGCATCATTTTCTGTCTAAACCCATGCCCTAAAAATAACGTTCAGCATTCATGTGTACTCAAAACAAGATTCCAGTCTGCCTTTTCAAGCTTATCACAGCCTCTGCCGCCTTCATCTCACTGTCACTGTTCAGCATTTTCTTCATGACTTGAGGATAAACCGGCTAAGGCAATTCCTTTTCACCACGCTTTTTAACTGCTGATAAAATGTAATCTCTTCAGGATACACTTGGTACTTTGTTTTTTCCTCACAGAGTTTCTAAAACTGCAGATTAGGGCTGTTAGTACCAACGGTTTCTTTTATAGTTTTCCTAGAAGGCGTCTCTGAATTCCGCCTCCCTAAAGAGAACTGCGTTTCTCCATTTGGGTCAGGAGACCCAACCTGGTGGCATCCAGCCAAGAACCATAAAACTTAAGTCAGGCGCTCCAAGGGGGTGGGGTGAGCTGCCTGTTTGCTGGTAATAATAAAGGACGAAAGCTCTCCTCTTTCAGCGAAAAATCATATCAGGACTCTGTCCTAGGCTCCGAGATATGCCTGGATTCTCCTTACCAAAGTTCTTGAAGCACAGAAAGGGCTTCCCAGTGCAAACAGGATGTCTCCAAAGTTTCTATTCTGTAGCACTTAAACTGAGTGTGAAGTTGGAGCCGCTCCAACAGGGCAGGGGCGGTTGTTCTGACCTGAACGGGACCTGTAACAAGAGAAGCAGCAGTTATCACAGTGAAGGGGCTGTACCGTATGGATGGGCACAGCCACACTGTGACACCGCAGACACTCGCTGCGTTCAAGTAAGGGGTATCGCGGGGCATTCAGACTAAAACATGTATGCCCACGAACTCACACCTGGAGGAGTAATATGACCAGGACACAGTTGTGAACCACCAAAAATTACTTGAGTCCAAGTACCGTATCACTTCTGAGTTCCTCAATATGTCACGTCTACGGCACTCCTATTAAACTGTCCTGCTTTACACTTCTCCCAGTGCTAGAAGTAGCTCTAAAGCAAGCATACTTTTAAAAGGTCAAAATCCAAAAGGCAAATAAAAAACTCAATGCTTCTTTGTTTTTTAGAGAGAAACAAACTGAGGATTTCTCAACATTTCTCCTTCCCTCTGCGCACTCTGAACTGACAATGCTAATCCCCTGTTCTGGGCTTTCTCTCTCCGGTAATCTCTTCATTACCTGTTGCCTTTCCATTGTTGGCTTTTGGGTGCAAGGACTGTCTCTCATTAGACATCTGTATGTTGCCGAGTGAAAGAGGTCCTCCTTCACACATGACGTTTGTAGGCGTACTGTTAAACAACTGACTCACCGCTACACTGCTAAGAATTAAGGGACAATTTTGCCATCTTCCAAAAACTGAGTATTTCATTGCCTGTCTCATTTGAAAAATAAACAGAACCTGTCATAGGCATTGATATTAAAGTGACTCAAAACCCGTTTACCATACACCCTGCAAATCTGGCAACCTTAACAAGAAATTCATGGTTCTCCATTTTGACACTTATTGCTCTCCCATTCTGCCGACAATAAGAAGCAAACAGCTAAAATTTCTGCCATAAGGTAAAGAAAAAGTTATAAAAAAATTAAGATGATGTAAAAAAAAAAAAAAGAATGCTAATTGGCAGAATTACACTGACAAGGAAAGTAAACATTGTTGCTGGCTAGTGAAAAAGACAAGTCATTAAAATGAAATCATACAAAGGCAGCAGAATATCAAGGGGGTAAAGCGAATTATGCAGTAATAAACATGTCAAAATCCTTAGCAAGGATGCTGCTGTGTTCTGTTTGCCTTTGTATTGCTTGTTTTTGTTTATCAAATTAAAATAAAGAAGTTTTCCTCTAGATTACTATTAGACAACATCAATTTCTGTACAAGCTCTTAACTTAAAAAGAAAAATTCCACTGAAGCCTGACTTTGTAAGCTGCTCTTATTGATTTTTAAACTCCTTTCTAAATTAAAAAAAAAGTGCTAAAAAAAAAAAAATCTTCAAAACCAACAAAGTATGCAATTGTCAAGCAATTCCTGCAGAGAAGGTGAAGAGAAAAATCAGATACAAACCATGTCACTTAAGGTACCCAGATAATACTTGAACGAGAGCAGCAATGAGAAAACTGTAAAGAGGAGATAATGGAACACCTAATTGCAGTACAGACTGTTTGAATTTACACGGGTGTAGCAGAAATCCCGTGCTTTAAGATAAATGCAAGTTTCTCCCTTACAATCAATACATGTTATCTACAAATCTTAAAAACCTAATGCATTCTCTTTTTGGCTTTTCTTGGAGGTGGTATAGTTGGAAGGAGAATGTAATTTTCGCTGAAAAAAATAGCTTTTAGAAAAATTTAGCCCTTTCGTCAAATGAAATTAGTGTTATGTTAGCTCTCCTAATGACTTTGTCAAGATTCAGCTATACGCTGCACTAACATCTCCGAAGAACAGATTACCATCTACCATCCTACCTCCAGAAACATTTGGGAGAGAGGACATCTGTGTACTTACATAGTTCCTTTAACGCTAGTGGAATCTGCATCAGCTAAATTTCCACACTGCATCGGGGGACAGAAGAAGGAGAACAAACAGCTTCTTTGTCCTGGCTGGGAACCTCTCACATCAAGTCCCTGGAAGAAGGATTGATAATAAGCTCTGTGGTGTTTCTGCTGGACAAGCGCTGTCTCAGCATTTCTAGCTGTCTTGCAGTCATCTGCCATTGCAACAATTTATTAAAAACCAAACACCAAGCAATTGCTCGTTATAGTCAGGTACCAACATATTAACACATGTGCACATCCATGTCCGAAACTCCTGCTAGAAAAGGATCTCGCGCGTGTGCTTGTGCATGCAAACGGCATTTTGTGGACACAAAACGAATCCTCCTAGCTGCGAATAAAAGTAATTGACTGACACTAGTCATCTCTGCAGACATTGCATTTCAGAGGCCAAAGAGGCCTCAACACAGTCTCAGCTGAGCATGGAAAAAAGGGTTGTCAGCTTGACAAGTAAAGGCTCACAGTATCGGTGCTAGCTGGGAACGTCAACAGCATCGCGAGAGTAGACTGAAAGTACTCATCCAGGTTAATTTTCATAGGAAAGGAGACTTTTGGTAAATAAAACATTTACTTCATTTGACTTCGTTTTGCAGAAACTGCTAATTACACCCCATCTGTAGTCAAAAGCGACCTTTCCCACTGGCTCAACAAGGGCAGAGACCAACCTCTGCGCTGTGGGAGATGCACTCGCGCAGGAACCTGGCCTCAACAAGACACCGACGGCAATGACAGTCCCATGTTGCAATTCTCACGACGTGCCATGGGGACATTTCCCAATGAAGAATTTCCATTTTGGGTGTTATCAGATAAGAATCTGAAGCCCTTTGATTTTTGCTCAGCTGCTTACCGCTCAAAACACACAGAGTAACATTTGCTACCCTAACTACGCCGCACCAATTCTGGGTGTGAGAGCGAGCTTTATCTGTTTGCGAACCTCTGCTCTTTCATAGCTAAACTGGAAATTTGGGCTGGAAATTTGCGGATCAACAATCTGACACAGTACGTGCCAGATGGGGGCACTAAGTGATACCTGATACAGACTGATGCACTGCACCGAGGAGCGCAATTACAGCCTTAGTAAACATCTCTCTATAACATCTGGGAGGAAAAAACCCCAGTACTTTTACACAAAAATGTTTCACAGCCTGGATGACCTTCAGGCAGATGACAAAGCGTTCATGAGCTTCAGGTACCAAAGTCCAAACACGTACTGGAGATGTTACTGGTTTTATTATACCTGTTTCAAAAAGCAAACAGGAAAGAAGTAATTGATTGAGACTCACTCACAAACACCGGACTAGATATTCAACAGCACAAGCCCATTGTCAGGAAAGAAAGTCAGATTGGCTTAAAATAATTAGCTTGCTATAATGTGCATTAAACAAATAGAAGAGGAAAGTCCATTTTAATACCAACCATAAGCTAGGAGCTGTAAGGAATTCATGCAGCAGGTGAAGTGGCATAAGGAAATACCTGTACATTCAAAGACAGAAACAGAAGATCTATCAGCACAAAGGGAGAAAAAGGCAAAGCTTTCAAAAAACGTTTCTGCAGTCTAATTAAGAATTATTTCCAAACTTCCAAGTAAGAAGAATACTAACTGGCAGCTATTAAGGCTTTACTTTTTTAAGATCCAAATACTAATACTCATTTACACTAATGAGTTTTAGGAGAGATGAAGCTCTCCCTGAACTGGAAAGAATGCTGCTCAAATACATAGTAGAAAAGTAGAGGAGGAGCCAAGCACCAGTTTGAGAAGGAGAGCATACCTGAGAAGGCTCTTTATCCGAAGGAGGAGTGATGTTGTGGACTGCTGGACTTGGGAAGGCATCAGCTACAAAAGGACGCAGAAAGCATCAGGCTCCAGCACGGACTCTGGCCTCATTACGGGAGATTATTTGCTGATTTAGCACAACTGTCTCTATGGCCACACTCTTAGCCAGCAACTCCACTCCTCCCGTGAAGTGCACTCCTGCCAGCTGCGTTCAGGTCTTAGCCTACTCCTGATTCTATTCTGACTTTGTTTTATTTTCTCTTGCTTTTCTAGTCACTTTTACTTTACTTAATACTTTATGGTTTTGGTGCTTCTTGGAAATCTGAGAACAGTTTGCACTGGCAAGGAAAGAAAACTGCTTTCCTCGCAGAAGGGAGACAGAAGGAGCTGGTGGTCTATGCAACATTACGCATCGCCGCACACCTTTAGCTAGCAGTGCCCAGAAATCTACTGAGGCACCTCGGTGGGTCAAGAGGGCAAAAACAGTAACAGAATTGTGTCTTTGAGGTGTTTTATGCCTTTTTCAGCAGTGAGGAGGTGGTTGACCTGGCTCTGCACCCTGAGCCAGCCGGCTCAGTTTCTCTGTCACTGGCCCATTGCACCTCTCTATGTCACAAAGTAAGCAGAAATAACCGTACGTGCAAGGAAGATGCTGGAACTATCAGCCGCAAATCACAGTACCTCTCTAGTTAAACTAGTTTTACACCTGGGAGTTAAACTACCACACGCATCAACAATCACAGATATTTGTGCTGAAAGGCATAAACGTGTATATGGCTGCATACGGATACCTTTGCTTGAAAATGTGATCTAGTACTAACTATCAGAGCAAGCATAAAAAATGCCTCACCTAGTACTTCCTTGCCTGCCCTCTTTTGCCAAATAGCTGTCAGACGGAAAGAAACAATCAGAAATAGGAATGGCCCAGTCATTATACTCTGCCCTGGTTTAGTTTTTTTAACTGCAACCCACCCAAGACCCAGTGTGACTCTTACCATCCTACGGCAGTTTTAAGAACT
Organism: Burhinus bistriatus; assembly: GCA_013397275.1. Classification (NCBI taxonomy): domain Eukaryota; kingdom Metazoa; phylum Chordata; class Aves; order Charadriiformes; family Burhinidae; genus Burhinus; species Burhinus bistriatus. Next base: position 41,839 of record VYXH01008874.1, read on the forward strand.
GCAGTTGAGCAGATTTGACAGTCCACTGCAGCAAGAACTCAGCACACTTCCAGAGAGGCAATTTCATTATCTAAAAAAAAAAAAAAA
>VYXH01008874.1:41951-78648 GCA_013397275.1 Burhinus bistriatus
AAAAAAAAAAAAAAGAAGAAAAAGGTCCTTTTTTAATTTTAAAGCTATTTCAGGTTATTCAACACAAAACAACATTGGCTTTTGATTGCTGTTATGGGAATAATGAGTGGTGGGCACGGGTTATACCATATTTTAGTTGCCGGATTTAGCACCGATAAGTATCTCCAGCCAGAACAATGGGTAAAAACCTTATGTTTACAGGGAACTTGGAAAAGACCCATCTGCCCAGCTAATGCCTCAAACTGGGAGCTGAGTCACTGGGGGATTTTACCCAGTGCCTGATTGCCTCCAGCTCCCCAGCATCACGCACTATCTTAAGCGTTTGTCCTGCTTTATTTCAGCCTCTCCAGAGAGGCGGCTCCCCCACGGCTTGTCAGGCCACGCTCCAGCCTGGCTCAGACAGCTGTAGGGTTGATAAACAAACGAGTAAGTTATGCAGCCTGCGTAATTCCACAGGAAGACAGACCGGATGCTCAAAAGGGTTTCTCTGGCTGTGACAATTTCTGCTAATCTGTCTAGAATATGAACTGAAATGTAGGAAGTTTTGGGTGAATTTTTTTTGTCTGTGAACTAAATGAAGATTTTAACACGCTCATTGTGTAAGTACTCCACTTAGAGTAGTTGATTTTGCGACTCAATATGAAAAGGAACTGTCTCAGATTAAAAAGCATATTCGTACTTGGAAAACAGTTTCTTTGTGACAGCAAGATATTGCCAGAATAACGGGGAAAATGAAAAAGACCATTTGCTTGCACTGAGATGGATTTTCTAAATAAACTCAGAAACTCCATGGCTTTAGTCTTTGATAGACTCTCTGTTCCTTGAGCTTAGGCAGTATTTTTGCCTAACTTCACTGTATGTCTTCTGCTAAGGTTGAGATATTTCATTAAAAAAATGCCGATTTGAATGATGCTTTCTAGGGCAAGACTAACTGATTTTCTAAGTGGCCTGCCTGGCCAATTTCTGAAAAGTAAACATTTTGACATTATTTCATTTCATTAAGTATTGAAAATAAGCTTTTCAATCTGATACAATTTAAAAGCAGATTACAAAAATTGAGAAGTTGTTACCAAGTGGGAAATACAGCCTGAGACTGGCCTGGTCCATGGGTATATTACAGATCTGCTGATCTTAAAGGTATTTGCAAATAACAATCATGGGGGGGTTTTCCCCGATTTTCCCGCTTGTCATTCTATAAAAATATAAAACACCAGTTAGAAAAGGCCAGCTATTTATACTTTCAAAATAATCCAAGGAATCATCAGAAAACTGTGAAAAGATTTGAAGCAAAACTCTGATATTTGGTGACTGATTTGCAAATCAGGAAACCTCTTCAATAAATTGATTTCATTTCATCTAATAATATTTGACTAGTTTTCTCGTAGGCTATGCAGATATTGCAATACTTAGGTTGCACAGGCAGACTAATCTGTCACTACTATCTTCTAAAAATAGAATTATGGTCTCCTTTTCAAACTGCTCGTGTAATTTGGTTTTCTCAAAGAGAAATTAAGAACTTGCTCATGGCAGTTTGGAGATTAAACTATCACAAAGGGAAGTAAAGAATAAATATTCATGTAATAGCCTTTGTGATCTGCTGGGCTGAATTTAGAAGGTTAAATTATCTGCACTACAAACAGATGAGAATCTCAACTGCAAAACAAAGACTCTCAAGTGGTGTATGAAAGCACCAGTTTGACAAACTGATTTTTTTTTTTTTTTTTTTAAGTGACTTTTCAAATCAAACTTTTAAGAAGACAAGCCTAAACTTTGAACAACGCTCCATCCCGCCAATCTGGAACAATGAAAATATTCACACAGATGATGCATTTAAAGCACATTTCCAGAAAACACTCAGAGACAGTACAGAAGGCACAAACATAGGCTTGTGTTTCAGGCTGTAAATAGCTGCAAGAAGTACACAACTCCCCAGGTGAGGTGGCATTTGCAGTGACAGCAGCTCAGCTTATCTCCGAGAGAGAAAGTATTAAGCAGCATGAGCAGAGCATACAGAGCATTTACGTTTTCCGGGGTCTTAAATGTCATGCTTACAAAGAAAGAATTCCAGGCCGGAAGGGCAACGTTGGAGATTTACTTGCTACTCTTCAAAAAAACCACTGCCAGACTTGGGAACAGAAAATCATGTCTCTTCAGGTGACTAAATGGGAACCGGATACAGCTAATCAAATTAGACTGATGCACATATTTTCCTTGTGAAATAAAAGGTTATATTCGTCTAATAAATTTTTGCCAGCAGAATAGTAGACAAGACCCTAATAATAAGTGAGAGCGTGGTGCAAAACTGTAGCACCACAAAATTGGTATGGGCAGTGAGAAAGGCTTCAATACAGGTATAGGCATATTACACGGTATGGCCTTCATTTTTTAAATCGCTGTGTGAGCAGTGAGCTAAGTGACTGTGAACACACTACGCTCTATTAATCCATGAGATTTGAGTTTGATGATTAAAGTCTTAAACTCAAACTCCAGAAGAGGGAAAAGGGAATACTTATACCATGTTGATCCAGCTCATCTGAAGGTGCAAAGCAGCTCTGGAAATAGTCTGTGTGTTTTAGATTCATGAGGCAGTGAAAAAATGAGCAGGAGAAAAAGCCTTATCTGTTATGATAATGTTTCAGTGACTAAATAAGCTCCCTACATTCCCTAAGACAGACTTTCAGTTGTAGACATTTGTTACAGGATAGTATTGTTTCATAAGTTACTTGTACTTTTAAACTCGGCAAGTTGGGGAGTTTCAAGGGTGACGGTTGCCCCTTTTGCATATATGCAGTAAAAAAGCACCTTATTTTGGGCAACCATCATGACAGGCCTTGATTCCGTTTCAAAAATCCGTGTCCTTCATCACCAGAAAAAAAGAAAGTTGTGAGCGCTGTTGACCCCCCGTGCAGGATAACAGCCAATTCAGCGCCGCTGGCACGTGATCCCCGAGCCAGCCTGCACATGCCGGGCACCCCCTTCCACACTCCTTCTCCGCTATTTGACTTACTGCAACTGTTCTGCTTGATTTTCCAAAGCACTAGACACATACCGAGGGTAGGCCAGGCTACTCGGACTTTGTGGTGTCATTAAGGGTCACAGACAAGGCACACTAAGGTGCTTAAAGACATCTAAGGAATAGTGGTGTTCTCTTTTCCACAATCACAAAAAATTGCACTTGGCATAAGTATTTTCTGCTGGTTCAAGAGCCAGGAGGGAATGCAGGGCACTGGGCTTGTGACTGGATTGTTTATTACTAGGTTATAAAATATATACCAAATTCTTTCGTGGAAATCACATGCGTGGGATCTTTCTGCCTATGTTGCACCATACTGTTCACATCCACAGAAACAACGATCCTGTGAAATAAAGTGCCATGGATGGAAGTAGTTTTTAGGGATGTAAACCAAAGGCACTGGAACTGTATATATATTTTAATCTGCTTTACCATATAATCCAATTTATCACTGGACTGCTGACTTCTTACCTGGTTTAAAATACTGGGAGGCCAACTAATTCCTGCTTTAAATCTACTAAATCAGTGAAGTCTTGCCAGAGATCAATTATGTTCCACCTGGGCTTCTGAATAGCAGAATACCTTGTTGCTAAGCCTAAAATTGAGTCCATCTCATTACTGACAAAGCCACGATTTATCTGGAAAAAGATAATAATTGCACAGAAGGACAGTTCCCTTTTGGAGGCAGCAATGTTTATGCGCTTTAATTGTTTAAGAACGCACAACTAAAATCAATCACATTATTTGACTGTATCTATAGTCATGAAGTAGATACATATCAATACGGCCCATTCTATTTCACCCTTTGTCCCACAAGGACAAAGAACAGAGATGGCAAAAGGAGCTTTGCCTTGTAGGAGGCTTTTGGAAGTCTCACATGATTTGTGAAGGTCAGTTTAGAAAAAAAAAAAAAAAGTGTCTGGCTGTGAGGTTTTGCATCCAAAGGTTTAATTCTTCCTTCTCAAATGAAAAAACTTGCTGATTTCGGGAAGGAGAGGGGGCTAAATATTCACAGTCATAAAGAGGTCTGAAGACAGAGTACTTCATAACATTCCCACCAGGCCAGATTTTTAAGTGATACTGGCTCTCTCTTAAATGCCTTGAGTCAGAGCAGGGAGAGAAGGTTCTGCTCCAGAAAAATCCCAGCACGGGCTGTAACAGCAGCCGCTGCCCAGATGCCCTCCGAGGGGAGGACAGGGCTCTTGGCTACCAAAGCCCTGAGGCACACAGCAAGAGTAGTAGCTTACCTCAGGTCACAAGTAGCCTAACCACTGAAGAAAGAACAAGCGCGTTTACCGGTCCCCACAACCGATTGCACAGTACCACGAGGACTACAACAAGAATTACATGTATTATGACACTGTTTCTATTTCCCGTGTCTATTACACATTCACACAAACAACATAAATATTTCATAGAAGGAAGGGAAAAAATTGCTTTCCCTGATTCATTTTTTTTCATATATATAGTTCAGCAGCTGCAACAGAATCTGGCAACAGAAAACTCCCCCAGCATTTCCAGCCTTATTTAGCAAGGAGTTATTAGCCCTCCATAAACTCAATGAAGCGAAGACTTAAGCAACTCTTGGACCTGAGCTGGTCATGCGCCACAGAACAACTAGGGTATTTTTGGCACTCTCCAAATACACAGATAATCACGCATTCAAGTCAAAGTGCCTTGGTACAGTAATTACAAATAAACCACAAAATGCAATACATTTTGCTGCTCTGCAGGCTTAGCAGCAGACGCTGAGCCTCTAATAAACAGTTGAGCCTTCCCATTGCCTCACCTGGGGCTTTGGAACAGGTCTTTATTTATCTGCCTCACAGACACCTCTTCCTTGTATTACTTAACAAATCCAAAGAGATTTGTTTGATAAAAGCTGCAGCACTCATTTCCTCTGCATTTATAGTTGCTACCGTTACAAGGCAAAGTTAGGCAGATAGGGTTCTATGACGCAGCACGTGGTTTTTTTAAGTGAACAACACAGGAAAAAAAAGATGCTACCCTTTCAGGCTTAAGATGCGGAGAAAATCATGCTTCTTGCCTTTTCCCTGCTCTCACACACCAGTTTATTGGATAAACTGTATATTGTTTCCAGTGGCAGCTGATGGGTCATCCTGTGTTGCCAGCCAAACAATCTGGAAAAAAGAAGGAAGACAGGAACACAGAGAGATACAGTCAGAGCGAGCACAAGATTCTTCTTCTCAGGTGAGAGAAGATGCCGTCAAGCTCTAAAACTAGTTCTCAACTCAGTTTTCACCAGTGCAGTCTTCAGCAATCTGAGCCTTAGGAAATGAGCTGTGCAGGCAGGAATTGGTGCTGTATCCATTGCGGTGCTGGGAAGCAGCACAGCAATAACAACATGCTGCCAGGACAGCAGAGAGCGGGAACAATATAATTTCTGGAGGTGCTGCGACAGTCCAATGTGGCAGGCAAACTACTGGGTACCATGACACACCAGGAGCGCAGAGGGACTGTGGGAAGACTATGCGTTAATTTTAGCAGCTGACCCAGGTCACCGCACATGGCAAAAGGCACCAATGACCATTTCCTCGCAAAGAGAAAAATGCATAACTGAACAAGTCCCAAAGCCCACAGAGCCCTGTCAAGAAACAGTAATAAAGGAGCCAATTCCTATCACCAGCCTGTGAGTGGCTAACAAACTTGTCATACAGATGGTGGGCAAATAAGAATATAAATACAGCTAGAAAAAAACCAGAAAATCCATTAACGAGAAACATGCTGAGCACATTAACAGCGCAAAGTAGAAAACACCAAACAGATACTGTTGCTCAGAACTGCACACTACAATACCAATGTGAATTTAACAGCTCCTGAAAAGTTAATACTCCTTCTAAAATACTGAATAAATGATATATCCTTTTTCACAAAGACTGTTTTGTAGCTAAGGGTCACCCTCTTCACCTCAAGACCTATGCTCAGTTCTTGATGGGAGTCAATGAAAACTGATCTTGAATGCTGAAATTGTGAGCCAAGCCTGGGACGTGACTGACACATGAGAGCAATTCTCCTACCCAGCCAACAGATCACGCACTCATTCCCTTCTGAACTCTCCATTTCTAAAAAAGACATACAGAAAACATTATTAAACTCTGCATTGCTTTTTACTCACTGCTTACTTTTGGCAATCCAGCCCCACTGGAACTCCTGGTACTTGATGATCAAACTATTGAAATACTGACGCCACTGAGCAATACTGTTGCATGGACACCATTCATAAATAAGCAGTGTAATCTGCAGCATAACAATCGCATTAGCAAGGAGCAGAGCCAGCTCTGCTAAGCGTTTCATCGCACAAGTCATCGACTTTGTGTGTTTAACCTTCCCTGCATTCTGTGGAGAGAGAAGATCGTGCTGTTGTGGGAAGGGTGCCTACGGTTTACTGCAGTAGGGTTTACAGCCTCTCCTCTCCAGCAAGTGGAACTAGTCGCTGCCAGACAGAGAGTAGGGGGCTGAAGGGGCCGTTACGTGCTCAGGTATGGGACCTGGCTGCACACACCTCCTTTGTTGTCTCCCCAAATCACGGAATCACGGAATTGTTAGAGTTGGAAGGGACCTCTAGAGATCATCTAGTCCAACTCCCCTGCTGACGCAGGAACGCCTAGAGCACATTACTCAGGACTGCAGCCAGGCGGGGCTTGAAAATCTCCAGCGAAGGGGACTCCGCAACCTCCCTGGGCAGCCTGTTCCAGTGCTCTGGCACGCTCACCGTAAAGAAGTTTTTCCTTATGTTTGAATGGAACTTCCTGTGTTCCAACTTGTGCCCGTTGCCCCTCATCCTGTCACTGGGAACCACTGAAAAGAGTCTGCCTCCATCCTCCTCCAAGCCACCCTTTAGATACTTATAAGCAAAGGCAGACAGACATACAGACACTTTGCAAAGCACGGTGGCCTACGTGATCAAAGGGGAGACCAAACACCCTATCCCATGCGCACAAACCTTGATGGTTTGGAACCCATCTGACTCCATCCGTTCCTGGCTTTGCATATAGTTCCCATCATCCCTGACTCATCTTTTATTCTTTCTTTGTCTGTAAAATCCTGTGCTTCTCATTGGCCTAATTTTCCACTATAACCTGTAAGGAATCACCAAAACCTAATTAATTCAACAATTATTCTGTAGCAGACATTACTAAAGAGAAATACGAGAAACAGAGTAAGCCTCATACATACAATGCACACAAGATACATAATGATCAAATTCAAAGATGGTGCATCCGTGAGTAAGTCCAAACACTTGAAAATTTCTTGGTTTGTGGACCCTGCGGTGGAGGTGCCTCTCTCCTAATGTCAAACTGAACCTACTGACAAGTCACTGCCTTTCCTTAGTTACCTTTCATGATGCACAGGGATCTCACAAACCACCAGGTATCCAGAGACTGCAGGGGGTAAGTCAATGCCGTGCACTTCAAATACTTATTTTTACTTCAATGTGCATTTGCCATCTCAAAAGTTGTTTAGAATCACACTGTGAAAAGGCGGAAATAATCACTATCTCAGTTTTACTGACGGAGAACTCGAGTGCTGAATACTAACGTGGACACACAGATATCCACACCAGAACAAGAACAAAAGCTACACAACATCCAACTTCCATGACAAACCTTTCTCAGAAGGACAGGAAAAAGGAGAAGGGACAGGAGAGCATAGACTATTTCAGCAGAAAAAGGCCCTAAGTAGTATTAATCACCTCTGCAGCCCCTGCCAAATTCTATGGTTGCTCATCTAAAAACGTCTTTGCCCGATCCAGGCTGTTCAGTTGCAGCCCAGCGGTATCACAGAGGAGTCTTGTGCCACACAGGCACACCAAACATCAGATAGGACTCAACATACTGCACTTCTGCGCACAAAGTCAGCTCGGTCTGGCTCTAACACTGCTGGGTCCATACACAAAACCCAGAACCTCCTCCCAGTGTGAGAGAGAGGTGTAACCAGAGCTGACATGCCTTGACATCAGCAATGCAACTTTGAGTTTAGGGCTTTTCTCATCTAGGTAACAGGTTTCAAGCTCATGCGGTCTGAAGAAAGCTGAACGTTCCTGCTGTCTGACAGCTGTGAAAAGCTGGACTTGTCTCAGTCCTGTTTCCACTGAAATTCACAGTATGTGAGATGCTCTCGCAGGCGACAATCCCCCTGATCATCGCAAGGTGGACGATGATGGGCAGGCAAGCTAAGACAGCTTGCTTTGACTCCCAGCCTTCCAGGCTTGCCTGTGTCAGCCTGGGACAGCGATTCACAACCTCGTCCCGTTTTGCCTGTTTGAACCGCAGGATCCTTGGAACAGAGGCTGTTTTCACATTGACGGACATGCAGTGCCTACACAGTGTCTCTCAAATGTAAGAATACGCAGAGAGACCACTGATCCCAGTTGGAGTTTTTGCCTCGGCTGGAAATATAATTACCCTCCCACAGCCTGGGAAGTGGTTTCTGCAACTCAGCCCGGGCCATGCCGAGTAGCTGAGCTGCAGGTGTTCCTGTAATGACAGCCAGGGCTCAGCAGCAAGACTGATCTCTTCCGGAGCGTCTCCCCAAACATTTCAGACAAATTAATTTGCAAAGAATAAGCAAGCACATAAATCAGCCAGTTTTAATATGCCTACTACCTTACGCTGCAAATGAGATATATATTCCATACATTTTTTTTCCTACTTTCCTTACAAATGATGTAAATATTTAATCTCCTCAGTAAGAGGCCCTAAAGAAAGGCTGTACTTTAATGAAATTCTCATTGGCTTCAAATGCGTACTAATGCTTTTGTGCTCCTTTGTGCTCAATAGCCCAAAGGTTCAGATGTTTGTGAGATGCTAATTATTTTCTATTTTGACATCAAGCATTTAAAAGAAAGGCGATCTGCACACAATGTAATTTTCCGACTGACTGATAGGATACTGTACTCTCTTAATGACACTCTCCATCAGACCTTAAGGTAACAGCTTAAGAAAAAAGCCACATTAGTGGGCATGAATTTCAAACAAGTTAATGACAGCTAGCTTTATTCAAAAGAATCCGTGATGACACTCTGCTTCCAACGGCAAATTACCAAGTACATAAATCTCTCTCTGAGCAATAGCGGCTGAGAGAACACTTAGAAAGGAGGCAGCGGAAGGAATTTTCCCCGAGTTTCACAGCAGCAACAACCTCCAGAATTAGAGTTACTGGAGTATCTGTTCAACTTCCGACAAAGTTTCTAGGAAGAGCTTACCTTGAACTCGTCTAAAGACTGCCTTCAAGATTTCAACGCTTAAACCGTCAATTTTTCTTCAAAAGAGAATGGAAACATTCTACCATGCTCCAAACAGATCGTGGGTTTCAGGGTTCAGCGTACGGCACCATGGTGCTTTAAAGACTGCTGACCTACGCTCAGGCCTACTATTCCACCCCATTTGAGGTTATGGAAGTTGGGCTCCCCTTTCCTCCACAGTAACAGTGGTAAGGGTTTCTGTTTAAGCCTCAGGCTTCTTCAGATATCGGGGACGGGCTTCGGCTTATTTTGTCAATCAACAGAGGGAGCAGTTCCCCTAGAGGGATTCTCCCGCAGCAAAAGGAATGCTTCCTGGATGCCTTCAGGAAAAAAAGGGAGAAGAAAATAAGCCCACACACCTGGCTATGGCAAAGCCTTCTGCTTCCTGACACATGGACTGATGCACATAAGGTCTCCGGAGCTCACCGGCCAAAAACAGGATGAAGGGCAAAGGGAAAGGAAATACACCCAGAATTTACGAGCAGGCCTGGGAGTAAAAAGAAGAGGCATCGCAATTTATAGTGAAGACTGTTATAGGGTGCATCTAACCACATGTATTATCCTGCACTGCAGCTAAAAGCTTTCATTTGCTCCTACCTAAGCAGCACTCACTGCACAGACTGCTCTTCCCCTTTTTGTCAGAAGCACACCGTCAGAAAAATCAGGAGAGATGACAAAGGCATAGTCAACCGCTAATAACTCCATATGGTCTCCCTTTAGCTATACGTGCCATAACCCTGCCTACTGACACGAATCAAGCTTATTTTCTCTATCGCTTTTGGTGCGCTGAATAATTTCCCATTAATATCTAATTATTAATTTTTTCTGATTGACTTTTTTGCAGTACATGTGGTCAGACCAACTTTTCTGCCCACCATTAAAATCCTGCTTTGAATACAGACGTGTCCATTTTTCTACTAGCTTTCTGATAGCGTGAGCGCTGCACCACCCAACTGTTCTGTGAGCATTGATCATTTCATGCTCCCAGAATTCTTTTATAGCTTAGGAGCCAAAGCACAGCGGTAGCAGTATTACATATGCACACCAGTTGAAGTATCCAGAGAGAAGCGCCTGTGGTCCTTCTCTTTAGAGGACTCTTTATTATTCTTTTAGCAGCTTAGAGTGTATCCACTGACTTTTAGCTGCGAGTGCTCTTCACAGCTGTTCATCAGACCACAGAATATTTGCTCAGACACCTAGCAAATAACAAGCGTGTTGCCAATGAATACCTGCAAAATTAGCAAGACTTGCCGCACATCAGATAAAGGCTACAGCAAGAACAGGTCTATTTTTTCATCCTGATCAGCTTCTGCTTTCCATAAGAACAAGGCACACTGTAGGCATCCCTTACCGTTTTGGGGACAGTTTCAGAACACCCTTTTACCCCAAGGGAGCAAAAACCAAGTTTTGTGTGGCTGCCTTCATATCATTTGGGCTTTTTCTCTCCACAGCTTCCTTTCTCACTCAGATTTTTAGCATCTTTTTTCTGTTAAGGCATCCTCTGCTGGTATTAATTTTTAACACAGGCAGCATTAGGTGCCTGTGCATAAAGGCACACACTCACACATTAAGAGACTTATAAATGGTTTGATGAAAATCATTGCACTAAGTCCTCAAAGTGATATCTTGAAAGATGCCCCAAGAAAAAGTGTTAGTTCTCAAAAGGCAGATCCTCCACCGGTTTTTGGTAACCTCAGCTGACATGGTAATTGCCACACCGTCTACTGCACTCACTACCGTAGAGCAGACATTTGACTTCCAACACGATAGCCAAGAGGAATGTGGCAGCTTTCAGACTACAAATATCTTTCTCTTCTCTACTTGCACAATGACAGTTGAAAAGTTGTAAAGGAAAATTATAGTGATTCAAAGCATCTTTACTCATCATTACTAGCAGCATCAATTGCAAAACAGTATTTTCCTTGTGAGATAAAACCACACATTGCTGCCTGGCACTCACCAAAGCTACCCGATACGTACACGTCTATCACATTCACCAACACTAGCTTGCATCTTTTGCCCTGCCACGGCAGTAGCTACCTCTCAGCATTCACCACTTCCTTACTAGTCTCACCTGCAGAACTTTTTCTAATGGAACATGAACAGAAGTCAGTGTCTGGATTTCCCAGTGTGTTTCCCTTAATTTTACCATGTCAGGCAATACACTGAAGAGCATCCCTTAAATCTGTGGCTAAGATACCTGGACCTTCAGATGCAGAGAGAGAAGCCACAGCTGTGTTGCCGCTCACGCCAGGGCTGGCTCGGTGGCAGACAGAGGCGCAGTACATCAGACAGCTCTGCTCTGACCCCTTCGTCCTGGTCAAAGCCCTCCATTTCTGAAACTGCTAGCGTAAAGGGCAAGTCTAGGACTACACAGTTCAACAGGAGAGGGCTCGTCTGTCAGGCTGAGCTGGGGATGAGAAGCACACACCTGCAGCAGGGCTGGGGCGTATCTTGCCACGCTGCCCAGGTTACATCCAAGACTGTCCAGATGCCTAATTGAACCTGTAACTGGGAAAATAAAGGGCTGTTTGCAGGCCAGTGCAGTCAATGACCGACCCAGTTAAATCACATTAAAGCCTCAAATGGTGCCTCTTCTGGGACAGTGAAAACCTACATTCTAAGCATGAAAGGACATGTATTTCCCTTTCCCTGTTTATCAAGCATAAGACAACTGGGATTTGCTTTCTTCACGTGTGTAACCGGACCCAACAAGATTTCCTCTGCCATCTTACCCCCATATTGTTTAAACCCCATTAAGCTGGTGAGGGTTTAAAAGCAAATCTCACAATACTCAGGGAATATGTTAACTTCAACTTCTTTTTTGCATTATAAAGCATTACTATTTCCATATCTTTTTTAGTTTCAAAGGCAAACTGGCTCACATGGATGCTAAGCGTGACAATAGGAAATCCCAAAGTATCCAAATTTACTGGGAGAGGAAACTTTACAATTCCTCCTCTTTTGCCATGCTAGGAAGACTTAAAGAAGAGATTTGTTCGCTTCAACCCCTGTAGAATTTTACTAGGAGCTTTTCCGATGGAGGAAGTACGGCTAGGAAAAGATACAAACTCCAGGGCATTTTGTTCTGCTTAAGAGTCCACCACAATTAAGAAGTACTTCTCCTTCCCTGCTAAGTTGTTGTTTGCTAGAAGCTAAAGCTCAATTGCACTGCCTGACTCTTGCATCTTCCATAAAGCCCAGAAAAACTTGTGGGTTTGGGTGCTGGGGTTGGAAACTGCAATTCAGAACTGCATTTGGAAGAGAACTTGAACGCTGCAAAAGTTTGTCCAAATGCCTTGTTCTATAGCAGAGATTTTTTTACCTGGCTGCCAATCTTTCTTCCCAACCCTCCTTAACACAGACCAACCTGAAATTGGCCTCTCATGCGGATGCATCATGTTGAAGATTTCTGTATGGGGGAAAGAATTTTCTTTGTTTCAGACTTGTTTAATTTTCCTCTAAAAATAGTGTTATTGCTTTTGAGAGCTCTTTTAAACAGCTTTATTTTTCAGCAGCACTTTTTGCAATTTTTTCCAGAGCAAATTGCCCACAGATGGCAAAACAAGAGAGAAAAATGCCAGCAATGCCCACATAATGTCCAGGTCTACCTTCTGTTCACTTCGATGCAAATATCATCCTCCACAACAGCTATATACCGGAGGAAATCTCAAGGTGAGATATAAAATCTCAGGATGCAAGAAAATGCAGCCATCTGTCTTTCACTCAGCTTCTCCATTAAAAAACAATCCCCAAACTCATCCAGCAGATCCGTTCTTAGCGTCAACAGCATGAGGTGGGGGAAAAAAAAAAAAGAACAAGAGGGGGAGAAAACTTATCTTTTGAAAACTACAGTTTGGAAAAAGTATAAAGAGCAGCCTGACTGCTAAGGCATACCACGCAACACCCTTGCACCACTGCAATCCAAACCAAGGGAACCTTGCTGACATCTCGCAGAGCAAGGAGCCGACCCCTCTGTGCCAATGTGCTACTACACATTAGCTCAAGTCTAGTCCATGAACTACGCGTTTATTACGCGCCAAGTCAAATGAGAAGCAGTGTCTATCCTTGGTTCCAGATGTTGATAAACTTGATTATTTCCTGATTTTGTTGTTCAGGATTTTCTAATTTACAAAGCAATTATTTGGTTGATATCGCTCATCCTAAAGACTGTTCCAAAACAGCGTATGGATTAAAATCTTAAACGTAAGCTAAACATTGATCCTTACCTGAATCAATACAGCACAGTCACTTCTATCAACACAAACCTTTACTTACATAAAAACACAAAACCCACAAGAGCCACATGTTTCTTCTAGTAGCAGTGTTAGGAAGTCCTCATGTGCCTAAACGTGGTACCTCAATTCCTGCTTGAGTAAAACCTAACCCTGTACCTTAAACTAATCCTGGGCTTAAAACCTGGCCAGTCTGCACACAGCCCACCAGAAACCACTCAATTCCATCCCAATCCAGGAAGAGGCAAAACTCAACACACCAATCCCTCACCGTAATTGCAGCCGGAATTTGGATCTTAAAGATGGTCCAAAGGGTTACACCAAATTAATTAGAAGGCGGTAAAGGCCACTTTGGTAAGTGCTATCCCTTTCTCTGTAGGCTTTATGGACTGCAGCAACCATGGCGCTTCAGCACGTATGGCCTGCAACCAGAACAAATCTCTAAACTGAAACCCTGTATTAGCAATACGCCAATCTTAACTGGGAAAAAAAATTATGAGAAACCATCAGCCTCTCTGGCTACTACTTCATTTTAATGACTTAGATCATGCAAAATTTAGGAATGCAGCTGCTCTGTCCCTCTTACCACGAAAGCTAGTACTGACCCCAAGTGTGATCCTAGTATTTAATCTAAATGACAACAGTGCCAAAATACCCACGGCAAAACTAGAAAAAAGGGAGGTCATAGCTTGGAAAGCTCTGTTAATAACAGAACAAGTGTTCTCCTTTAGGAACGGCAGACTCCCAACAACCTTGCTGCAAATCCATCACGATGATTAACATGTACTCAACAAAAACCACAAGAATAATGATTTTGTGCTATTTTTAAAAGCCTTCACTTCAGCTTTGCAAAAAGTAAGAGCTGCGCAGTCCCTGCTTTCCAAAATGCCAGCCATTAGTTACCTCCGGTTTCCTGGAAAACCTACCCCAGCCACAATACGTGACAGGTACAGCCGCAGCTAGGCTGACCAGAAGGCATTAGGCTTTACTAGTAAGAAACCTCACCTGACTGCTGCAATTTGAGTGAGATCCAGCTACAAATGGAGCTCTTGAAATATCCTCAAAAATTTTCTATAATCATTCCTTTAAAATAAAAAGATGGCTCAGAATTGCAACAACTCCAATTACAGTTCGGTAACTGCAAGAGTCCTTGTCCCAATCCTGGAAAACTTACATACACACTCATAAATAAATAAATAAATGGTCATACACTCCTTGCTTTCAGAATTCCTAACTCAAAGCCTTGCCTTTCCTGCCCATAGCTGCAGGAAAATATGACATAATATTAATAAATAACCTCTGCTGAGAGCAGTCATCACACCAGTCCTTTAGGCTTGGGAAGATTTTGTAGTGAACAGCCCCAAATTTCCAAGCTCCAAATTCTAATCCTAAATCAAACTTTCTACTAAGTTTGGCAATACACACGTACCACCTAATTTGTCATGAATTACATCACATCACCAAAATAGGCACCCATTTTAGTGACACAGACTTTGCAAGAGGTACTAGAAGAGGGGGCTCCCAAGTTCTAGGACTCGCAGCCACTAACTCCAGTTCTAAAACAAGATCCATCCAATGATGGCACAGTAGACGGGACTTTGGCACGGCCCAGAGTTCCTCCTACCAATACAGGCATTACAAGATGCACCAGTAAACAGAGATCTTCACTTGCTGGTTTTACAAAATCTACGCCTGTGTCAAGTTTTCTGTAGACTCTGGAGATACAGGGAGAGGTCAAATTTTGCCGAGATCTTTGTGGGGACTGGCCTTTACTGAACAGTTACAGTTCTTGCAAACAAACCTCACAATCTCACTTTTCCTTGGCCTCCTCAGCAGTCTAGGTGAGCACAAATACACCAAACCCCAATACGAATATTTTTTCCCATCGTTAATGAGTCATTGCTGAGAACAAACTCTTCGTCAGAGTCCTGAAGCTTCCCAAGATGTGGCAAAGACGGGAGACTGTCATTCCTAAATCTTCACCCCCAGCAATAATCATTCACTCATTCTAATACTTACTCCACCAACATCTGTCAGGTCTTCAAAATGCTGGGTAGTTAGAGCTCGTCTTTTCTTCGCTTACCATATGCTAACTCTAATCCTTGCCTTCTGCAAAGCTTGCAATTAATCGAGCATTAGAGAGGTGTCTCTTCCTTTTGCTGCCATAATTGATATATTAAGAAATAACTGTGCTCTTTAGGTCTCCTTATCTGTACTCTGACCATATCCATTAGCTGTGCACAGCACCAGACCTCATCCTGCCCACCTAAGGCATGATATTTTCAGTCATAAGCAATAATCATCCATTGTCCCCACAAACCAACCCCAAACTGTAGTTTTTAGCTTGCCACAGAGCCTCTAACTCACAATTCTAGAGTACGTTAGTAGGTAATGCAAAATTAGTTCTTCCTCTAGATCTCTATGCCCACATCAGCTCTAGTTCACTTTTTCCCAGCCTCTTGAGTCTGGCTTTAACAGGGACCAAGTCATGAATTAATACCCCGAAACACGTCAGTCATCTGCGTCACGACATGCCCTCATCTTGGTCCTGCGAGTCTTACATCCTTGCAAGAAACACTGATCCCTTTCTAGTCCTAAAACTTTTGGATGCCGGTGGGTGTTTTTTATATGATTAAATGAAGCATGATTGCAATAGCGTTTCAACTGTTCTCTTGTAAGACTACAAAGTAAGTTGAAACAATTAATAGAGAGAAAGGGTTTCACCTCAACGTTCAGGTTAATGTAATTTTTTTTTCCCCCATTATTTTCATATCACTTTAACAAATTAAGTGCAACAAACCAAGATGCAGCAGCTACTGTGAGAGTTTTTGGCCAGAAACAGATTTCTTACCACCAGAGAGATATGCCAAAGACAGCTTGAAAAGAAAACAAGGACATAGTAACAAAAGAATCTTGACAGGAAATCATACAACATAATTAAAACACTGCACAATGAATAACAGCAGTTCTTCCGCGGCAATTAGTTGGCTTGCCTGAAAACAGAAAAAATACAAATTTTGAATATGAGAATAACAGTAGTTCTCTAATAGGTAGCGATACCATGTTGCATGCAGGAGAGCCAAAATAGTTGGAGAAATGGGGATTTTCTTTTTGCCCCAGAAAATACACAGATTTAACTCATTAAATTTTTGACAATAAATTCCTAAATTTCACAGCCCTCCAAGCTCTGGAGCTGTTACTGTGTTTGTGAATGCATCAGTGAAAGGCACTAAACCAGCTATCTTTCCCACACGGTCAGCGTCCCGTTGCTATTTTTCTAAGAGCAAGGGGAGCAGAAAGTGCCCTGAAGCCTGGGAGCAAATACTCATCTCGGACTCAAGCGGGAGAAAAGGAAGAAAGAAACTTTGTTCAAATAATCCACAAGACATTTCAACAGGTTTCTGCTTCAGACTTAACAATTTCAGAAGAATTAATAAACCCTCAGGTGCTCCAGAACACCACTGGCTATACTGAATTAACAGGACTACCGGACTACTGCTGTGAAACTAGACACGGCTAAAGCTCCCCCAGCCGTTTCTAAATGCTTTGGTGTGGGAGCGCGAGGGTCACAAAATCAGGCAAAGTGGAGAAGTGGCTGACTAGTGAAAAAATCCTTCCTTCCCTTTCACAACCTTCAAAAGATACGAGGAGACTATTGTTTTTCCTGCTGAAAGGATGCAGGTGGCAAAATTACAAATAGTACAGCAGTGCCAAGAGACTGGCAGGAGGTAATTGATGATTTTAATGAGACAGCTAGATTTGCTATTTTGCGTCTTATTAGAGCCCTCGCTGCACACCTCCTCTCACAGTTTCAGTGCATTCATTTTCTTTCTTCCTCGGTCAGCTTCTGTTCCTTTCTTTTCTCATAAGTCTCAAACCGTAGGACCGAATCTTTGCAATCAAGTGACAATAGAGTTATTATTAATACTCTCAAACCTTATTATTATTCGGAGAACCATGCTAGCACTGAGCTACTCACATATGCCTTCCGTGATTACCGGGAGCAGCAAGGCAACGGCCTACTTCTGTTAGAAAGATTCAAGATAATAAAAAGTAATTTCACTTATCTCTGACCCATAATCAAAGCAGTCAGGCAGAACGACATGGACTATTCATGGAAGGCCACATTAAGGATGGGCAGTAATGCTTAAAAAGTAAAGGGCAGAATATCAATCTGCGTAAACCAGCATAAATCTACTGAAAACAACACAATTAAATTACCTTTTCAGAGCGATGACTATTATGAAAATCTGGGAAAAAGTTATCACTTGCCATTTAGGAAAAAACAGCAAATGAAAAATGACAGGAAAGCGCACACAGAAGCCAGTGATACAAGCTGATGTTCCAACTGCCAGGCTCTGTCATGGTGGGAGCTGACAATGCTAATCAAACACTAATGAACAAGGTGCAAAGTAGGACTGTAGGACTACTCAGTGTCGCACTGTCACCTGCAGTGGAGCTGCTGAAACTTCCCACATGCAGGACACTGAACCTTCTTGTAAAAAACCGTGTTCAACAGGATATCTTGAACGATAAATCCAGACATTCATAGGAATAGGGGATTTGTGACCACTTACAAATACCTCAGACTTCCACAACCCCCAAAGTCCTCATTCAGTTGGAAAAAAAAAAAAAACAAACCCAAACCAAACCAAACAAAAAACCCTACAAATTTAGGCTAAAAATATGCTTCTTACTTGAGTATACAAAACTAATTTAAGCCAGAAAGGAAATTACAAGCCAGAAAAAAAGCAAAAAGAAATGGGAGGGGAAAAAAAAGTTCAAATGAACACACCAAGAAAACAACAGACATGAGTTATTTTGCCACAGACTCTCTTCTTAACAGCTCCTTTTATAAGTTGACGCAAATGCTGTGTGTTGAAACACTTTCTTGTTGATAATTACAGAGGAAATTAACTATGTATCACAAACAATTACTAATAGTTTCCTCTTTTTAAAAAAAATAATGACTTGGTTTTCTCTTGAAGTGTTTGATGCATCCATTTAGGTTTTGGGGTTTGGTGAGGGTTTTTTTTTTTGGCTAATACTGACAGGCCTAGACCAAACCCAACGACCAGCATCACTGCTCCACAGCAAATTTGGGCAAAATATTTATACAGTTCTATAAATACTCCCCTTTCATGCTACTCAGTCCTTATTGCACAGCTTCATTTTTTCTTCTCTTCTTGGCTTTATACGTTAAGCTTATTTTCAGACTTTAACAAGCTTTATTTTTTGGCTTTTGCAGCTCTCGCTCATACCTGCAATTGAGCACGTCCCATAGTTGGCTGTCCAGCCTTTGTTACCATCCCCAGCCCCTTTTCTCTGGGCTCCCATCCTTCAATGCAGGAGACCCCCACTCGAGTCCTTTGCAGAAGCGGTTTAGCTCAGGTGGCTGCTGCTAAATGAAAGGGTTTGGCTCCTGCATACCTTCTCACACAGGAGCTCTCAGCGGGACCTGCACACAGTTCAATTGCTCCGAAGCCAGCAGACAGTGAAAGCAGAGAAGCGGGTTCATCAGCAGAACCAGCCTCGTCTGACAAGAGCACATTCTCGGTAGAACCCCCGCCAAGTCATTCATCAGGGAAACATCTACACCAGAGAGCTGGATAAGAGCTCTACTTATTGCTTCTCTGGAGGCAGCCTGCTTCCCTAGCACTGAACGTGTTGAGTGACGATGGCTCTTCTCATTTTCCTGTGATTGTGACCCTGTCAGGAAAGAAGTTTCACCAGGAAAATTAAGAGACAACCAAGCTGTAAAGCTTCTGAAACACATTTGGAGTGTCAGTCCCTCCAGTGCATCGCTGTAATGCTGCTACATATCCAACGTCTTCGCGTACCTACAGTCTCACTCAGTGATCAAGTAATTGATCAAAGTAGAACTGATAAAACACAAGTCAACAGTTAACACTAAAAAATTTAATCCTAAAATAACCCTAGCCCTCAGATCCATGCATGCAACAAAACTAATTGCAGTCAGAGTCTCCTTCAAATGACTCTCATTTTCACTGTACGTGCTTGACAAACTGAGGCAGTTGCAGACATGTGCAGCGTCTGCCGTGCAAGAACAAAACTGCAATGGCAGTTTTAAATTTAACACCAACCGTAATCCAGTGAAGTGAACGCCACTGAGTTACAAAGCCGTTGCTTGACGTGACCGGCACTGATTCTTCTCCCAGAGGCGTTACAAAGTCACAGAGCAGATTTACTCCATCCTTTGTTCCCAAACAACCTCTGTCCAGCCAAATCCAATTTCTCACAAACTCAAGTAACCTAAGGCAATTGTTCCAATCAGCACCTGGAATTAAGAGTTCCCTGTTATCTTGACTGCTCATCAAAAACCTCATAGTGATCTTGACAACAGTCCAGACACCTCCATCTTCAACAGAAAATGCAACCTGATATGACATGGTTCTGGCATCAAGTTTTCCCTTATTTCAGGTGTCACGGAAACACAGAGATAAATACAATTCCTCAGACCTTGCCTGCCTGAACACAGTTGCTAAATACAAGGCTAACTCGAGTTTTAATGAGATGGCAATAACCTGTAAACCTGCGTTAAAATGAACACAAGCCAATTACTTCATCCAGCACCATCACTCATTTTCCTCCAGTAAGTCTTTGGTGGCCTAACAAATAATGGTATTTTTCTGTCCTGCTTCTTTCCAGAAGCTAACGCCACATCCTCCCCAAACCTTAACTCCATCTGTTTTCCCATGACCAGTGCTTGCATCAAGCCCAACTTAGAGGCTGTCAACCGTTCTTGCATTAGCTGTCATTCGTGTCAGACTTGCCTGAAAACTATCCGCTTTCTAGCCCTGGGGGATATCTGAAGGTTCAGCCAGCAGGATGTGCTCCTCAGAAAGGTTTAGCTGGAGGACAGACAGGGCAGATTCAGCGAGCGACCTGTGGGTATACCTGTTAGCGGTGGACATGTCAGGGAGATGCTTGAAGTCCCGAGTCTAACGAAGCGGCAAAAGAGAGGATCTTCTGAGCCAGCAAGGTTGTATACGAGTCGTAGACTCTCGACCTGATTCAAGAAGGTATCACAGAATATAATTATCACCACGGGGGACAGAAGTAGTGCGATGCTACCACTAATTTCACTAAGACCCTTCATCATTTCATTACTAATGACCCATGTTGCTGAATTTGACTAAACACCCACCAAGAAACCAAAAAGAACGAATCATCCCGTGAGATTGGTGCAAAGCAGACTGCACCTCAGGCCAAAAGGGGTCTGCAGAACTGACGAGGCAGAAGAGCAAGAAGCTAAAATTCCTACCTTGCCCCAGTAGGTAAAGCTCCATTATAGATAGATACAGCTATGTGAAACGCTGTTAAAGTAGACACATGCTGAGCATACGCAAAGAGGAAGCATATTCCTGCTGTTAGGCAAACAAATACTGTTGGTAGTAAGAACAAAGACTGCTTCTTAATGTGTCGGACCAATAAATCCGTGTAATGTTACTTACATTTAACTCCTAAAGTTTTACCTCACGTAAAATACACACAAAAGTTCGAAAGTCATTTTGCTTTTGAAAGCTTTCCACCCAGAGTCATCCCCTGGACAGATGCGATACAGTCAGGCAAGCTATAATGCAAATTCTGTTGCTACCGAATCCTTCATCCGTAAATGAGCAGCCTCTATCAAAATGCAAAGAACAGGGCAGCTCTGATCTCATTATTCCGCGGTGTCTTTCTTTCATAGCTGCTCTTTTTGATGCCTTTAAATCTGCCTCCAGGCAGTGGTTTGGAACAAGCTGTACTGTATCACTAGCTTTATACATTCTGAAAGCTTTTTTCAATTCTCAACTGTAGGCAGTGAAGGGAAAAAGGCAGAGAAACTGAAAATGGAAGTTGTGATGTGAGCAAGATGGGAAAGGGAGAGGAGACAAAATGCTCATTTAGGGGTTCGTAGAGTCCCCTTGAACATTTCTGAGGTCGATCAGCTCACGTAAGTGATCTCAACCCCATTAAAATACTAATACTCCAAAAATTTACATGACCAAAGGGTCTGACTCTATCCCTCTGTTTCTGAATTGCAAACACGTACAATATACCATATCTATAATTATTGACTTAATGAATGAAGCACGCTTCTCTGTAGAACTACTCCAGCAGTATTAAACCCAAAATTAACTTTGTCATACGCCTCTTAATTTCTACCATTTTTCAGAAGATGCACGTAGGACCAAATCAGAGTTTTAAAAATGTCATCTTCATACCGAGTTAATCCTAAGCAGAAAGGAAAATAGAAATGCATCCAGTAAGAGCTTCCCTCTAAGTTAACATATACCATTGTTAGAAGTAGATGCCATTTCAGCGCAGCTGGGGCAGGGAAGATGTTGGGTTTTGCTGATCAAGTACCAAAGTCTTTGGCATAGCTGTGCTGACTTAAATGATTTTTCCTGTCCTGAAAGAGAGGGGAAGAAGAAAACTAAAACTCAGTACACTGTGGAAGTCAAAGGATCCTGGTCTTCACACTTTTGTTCTGATTTCTCACTGTAGGCTTTTTTCCATAAAAAAAATTAGAGACGACAGCCAAATAAAATATAAAAGCATCCTATGTCAACATTTTGATTCCTACCTCTTTCAGGCATAAAAAGCATGCTAAATTTTATTATTGTATTTTTAGCCTAGTTTTAACAGAATTCTTTTCCTTATACATGCCACCTTGTTAGTCATTCAATCCTTTGCCACTTTACTTTGGACAAAGTAACAGGTATCTGGTATGCTGGACCAGCAGAAATGCTTAACAAGAACCGAACCAGAAACAAGAGCATCCGCCAGGTGCAGTGCTTGGGCAGCGTGCTGCAATAGCTTAAGCTCTCAGAAATGAGGGCAGACAAAATCAATGAGCAAAACGTGAGTCAAAACTTCTCCGTCCGATAAGAGATGACAAAAACTTTCTGCAAATGCTTTCGAGTCTTTTAAAACGCCCATATTTGATTTCTGTCTGGTTGGCCACATAGCTGTGCTACAAGAACCACAGTCGAAGCACTTTCCCCTCCTTCTGCAGAGATCGTTCAGTCAGGGAGTTTCCATGTCATATGGCGGTAAGAGAACAAAAGCATTTTCTCAGTGAAAGAGATGATAACGCATCTCTTTACAACCAAATCAACTTAATAAACATCCCAGACTTTTGCGTTTGAATCTTTTCTGTCCAAACCATTCAAGACCACGAGGCTGAGAAAAAAAAACCCAAAACCACCAACACCACCATGATAGAATCCGCCACATAGATTATAGGGGCAAATAATGAGGAGAAACATCTCAAAAACACAACAAAGAAATGTTTCAAGACATTTCAGAGAACTGAAATACATTTGTGCCTTGCCAGTCCACACCAACTCTGCTACGTCAAATACATCTGACCCGTGCAGATAAGGCAAATGCTCAACTTTGTCTAGTGTAAATACTGTATAATCACATGGATGCTAATCCTGGACAGCACCTATAAAGAGCTTTTTAAATGCAAAATTAAAATTACGTTTCCTGTTAGAACATAAGTGTTCACGATTCACCTTTCAGAAATTTCGGACAAATTTAGTAACATCGCTTTCACATCACGCACGTCTCTCCAGCCCAGCTGATAACAGGCAGGATAACTCAAGGAAGCTCACGTAAACACAGTCAGTTATTTGCACTTATTTCCTAAAGAGTTCTCTACAGTTGGATGCTCTTTGCATTTTTCCCCTCATTGAATTGATTCATCACCTGATTGTGATCAAATTAGCTATTCTACTGAAGTAGTTCTTTGCTCCTCTCAAGAGGATGGTACGAAGCCTCACCAACAGAGAAAATGATTAATCGAAGCAAGGACAGGGATCATGGCCTGGATACATTCAGTATCCCATATTTTCAAAGCACAACATAACTAACGAAACCAGACAAGAAGTACATTCTTGCTTTCTTCTTATACCAACAGAGCAATTCGGAAAACACAATAGCTATCCATTAACATTTTCCAACTGTTCCGTCATACTTCATCTAATATTACGCATAACATGCTAAGGCAATGTAACAGTCAAGCTCCAATTTGTGCACTATCATCTACATTGATGTTCCCTTTTTGGCTGACCCTCTGTTTCCCCTCTTGCGCTGGTTGTATCTAATAAAACGGTGGCCTGAGATTTTTATGGAGACGCTGGGCAGCTAGCACACCGTTCATCTGAAAAAAGAATCAAAACCCTACACCGCTGTCTCCAGCAGCACAGAAAGGAAGATAAAAGTTGTGAACACATCAGCTTGTAAATACCTTCAATTCTGTGAACAGAGTTCACTGAGGGCATGGACTATAAGAGGATTATTTGTGTACATTGCTGTTTCAGAATTAAGCCTTAACTGTAGCACCAACTGAAAACAGCAACAAAAAGAACAACTGTGGCAAGCACAGCATTTCTGTCCTTACGTGCTCTCCCTTAGTATGTAAGGAATGGTCCAAGTTCTAGCCTCTTGTACAGTGCTAAGGAGACAGGTCAGCACATCCTGAGCCAACCCTTCTGACAGCAGGTGCTTTGTTTCAGTACTAATGAGGGCCGCAGCACAGTTTCTCTCCAGACACAGTCCTAACTCTACTACACAGAATAAAAAAAGTTATGTTTGATCATACTTTAGTTTTCATTTATAAACCCATAACTATTTCTTTTCTCTTTTGCTTCTTGAAGTGTTTCAACTACAGGTGCATGTGTCAAGCTGCTGTCTAGTCCAGTGAAACAGTCCTCCCTTCTGTTTTTCTTCACCCTCTGGGCCTTAATCTCACCTACTACCCATTACTCACTTAAGAGCTCTCCATCCTACATCTAAGTGACTTAGCCCTTTAGACAAACAAGACAAGGAGTAGCCTCTACCCATCACATCAGAGAGGATCAGAAATACAGTAAATAAACTGTCATGTAAAGGAAATCTCATGCAGATCCCCTGTGTGGATACACCTCCTCTCCAGTGAATAGGAAGGGTTGTAATGCTAACTTTTTTTTTTGACCAAAACTGAAAACAAAGGGTATGCAGGGGAATAGTTTAGAGGAATTGACATAGCAGAGAAGCAGTTAGTTTTATTGCATATAAAAATCACACACAATGAACACTGAAAGTGACTTTATTGAGCTGCAACAGAGGTACTCATCACAGTAAGCAACTGCAAGAGCTGAACTATAGAAATAGCAGCTGGGGCTTGGAAGTGTAAAATCTTGTCATGTTATGGAGGTGGAGGACCACATTTGGGAAACAAGGCCTTGCTGACTGGGAAGAGATCACGCATCAGTACTAACCGCCTGCAACAAGAAGTCCTGCTCAACCAGCAAGTGAATTCAGTTTATCAATAGAAAGGAGTGGGATTTTCCATCCCTTACTCAAGTATCATTGAGGGCTGAAGCACAGTTAACCACCGTGGTCCTGCATCACCACCACCCCCTGCCCCAGTCACATCAGTGAGGACTCTCTACTCAACCTTTTACCAGATCTAACCGACACACGCCCATCTGGCCACCGCAGTGAAGAACAAGCTATCAGCAGCAACAGAGGTCAGACAGTACTGGATCAGCCCTCTGTAGAACAAACAACAAGCTCTCTCTGCTTGGCATAAGCATGCTTGCACCCTAGTCAAGGCCATTTTCTTTCTATCACAGCAATTATTCTGGCAAGGGAACTCTTAAGCAAGTCTATACAATGGCAAAATATTTCCTGGAACAGATCCTGCAAATAAGTTTGAACTACAAAAAACCCCTTATTTCTACATTTAGAAAACCATAAGCAAGGACCTAGAAAATGCAAGTGTGATATATGATCATTTTGAGTCACAACCAACTGAGGTTAAGGCTGTACACAAAAGGGCAGTAAACAGCTTCACCTGCTAGTCACTGTTGATCCTTCAGCAAGTGGAGCTTTCCTGGAATTTTACATCAGTATGTCTCAAGCTAAACAGATGAATAAACAAACAGGCAGTCCAAGATTTATTTTCTTCGTACTTCAAGTAGCACAGACCCACAAGGAGGAATTAGAATCAAAGGGTAGATCTACAACTGTCTTCCTCCCTGCTGCTCTCAACATGTTTTCTTCTTCAGGTAATACGTGGCATTCACCAGAGGTGGGAAAACTGCCTTTCAATTCATTCCAAAACTTCTTGACAGATAAGAATGCCAAGGTCCAGACGGAATAGTTCTTTGTGTTTCTGCTTACAAGTGTTTTACTTCTGCTTTGTTTCGCAGGTTCTTTTCTGCAAAGCTCATTTTTACATTTTTTTTATCTTGAACAATATTCTAGCAAAGTTCAGTTTGTGTTAACTGTCACCACCATCTAGATAAACAGAAGTGATACTAAACCATGAAGTGTTTTATACAAATTAGGCGTGATCTGCAGAAAGAACACCCACAACATAAATAGGGGTTACTTCCATGACACTTGTAATCAGCAACAGGATTCCCATGTTTGCATTATTAAAAATTACATTTGCCAATATTTTAAACGCAACTCATTTAAATAAGGCTGCTTCTCTTAAGTTTAGGGAAGTTAGCTCCTTGGTAATTCATTCATAAAGAGCAGAATAACCCCATTGCACAGCTAAGTTTACTGTTCATCCACGGATGTCCTGGAGAAGAATGTGAAGGCTAAGTGCTTCAAAACAAATGGAACAGTTTGGCCACCGAAAGGCCAGCCTCCTTCCACTGTTTCATTTCAGACTATAGCGCTCATAAACCAGCTCTCTGAAGTGAAGCATGGAAACAACTTGGTGGAATCATACAATGCCAACAAACTAAATTAGTACGAATTCATTTCTGCCCTCCCAAAGGTCAAAGTAGCAGTGACCAGCAGTCAGATCATACTTGCAGATATGAAGAGCAAAGTGTTCTGGAACTCAAGTGAATTCAACTGCAAACAGAAACCAGGGTATGCTTACAGACCTGTGAAATGCTAAGAGAATCAGAGACTCTTCAGACTCCCCTAAGGCCTCAGAGGGCCACCAAGTACACAGCCAGGCAGGAATGAACCAACCCTCTTCACCATCCATGTGGTGACAGCAACACCGAATCCCCATCACCACTGAGGAGTGGATGGGAAGGGCAAGGATGTGATCTGGAAAACCATCCTGCTTCAGCCTGTGCACCTGACCATGCTGTTAACTAGAAGTTGTCAACTTGACATGCAAGCTTACATTAGAGAATGGACTCTGAATCAGGATATAATACTATGATTAAAGCAATATAGAATTATTTTATCTAGATACAAGTAGAGCAAAAAAGGCAACAGTTCCATTTATGCTTGTAGGGATGCCTACCTTTCAGCCTGACAATTGTTTAGAAGACCAAAAATTTATTTTTTTCTGATGTTTTTTAAGTCATTGGTTAATACCAAATTATACCTCTGAAGCCAAAGCCTTTTTTTTCCTTCAGAAAAGCATATTCAGATGTAGTTATTTAACTACACTACAATTGCAGTTTTTTCTGGTGCTACATTTGCCATGCTCCTTTCAGCAAGTAGAACCTAACAAATTGCCCCAAGCCTTTGCATCCAATTTTCTCTTTTCTAAGCATGGTGGGCTATTTTGCCATCCTTTCTCGAGAGCCATATATTAACTAGAGCACTACGGCCTGTTGTGCAAGCATATCATATAATGAAAAGAACTACTCAATTGCCTTTCTGAAGCCATAACATTCCTGGCCTTGCTTTTCCAGTAAATAGTTTGTTACCTATGCAACTACGGCCCTTCCAGTGTTTTGCAAGTGTCAACCAGGGAACCCAAAATAATCATCCTGTCAGTAAGGGCCGTCTGTGCAACATGAAGAAGATTCCAAGCCCATCACTGTCAACACTTCACTTCTGAAAACAGGTCAAACTGCATGAGATACCTTGTGTAAGAATCAAGTGTCATGCAGACCAGCAACATCACTTAAGCATAGCCATGGACAGCCCAGTTGAAGACTCTGCCTTGTAGAGGTTACAGAGCTGAGAAATTGCTTCTGTCACAGAACACATTTTAGACACCGACCTGTCACTGCAGGAAGAAATACTCATTTTAGCAACACCACAAGTCATCTATAAGGCATCACTGGAATTGCATTTACAGTTTAAGTTGAGAAGCACTTAATAGAATTATGACCTTACTGGTAAATTAAGCACACCCATTCACCCAACAGCAGCTCAAATAAATGTACTGGGTAAACCCCTCTTCAAAACTACATTAAAAGAAATGCTAACTACTTTAGAAGCACTTCCTTTTTCAATTATTTTTTTAAAGCAAAACCAAAAAAGCTTTTCAGACACATTGGAAGAGTTCATCCCATTTTATTTTAACAAGATTCTGGGACTTGTTTCCAGCCTCCTAATGCTCATTTCTATTCTCAACTTGCACATAGCTGCTAGCATTAGAAGTAGTTCTACAAACAACAAATAAAAGTAGGTTGCCTGCAAGTTGTCATTTATTCAGTTCTTGTTAATATTGCTATAACATACAACTCAACGTGTGCATTTTTAAGGTCAAGTTTCATGCCTATAGATTAAAGACTAGATGTGGTAATACCAAAAGCTAAATTCCAAGCGAGAACCAGAGCCAATACACAGCTTGACACTATATGCCAAATATCTAATGTGTAAGGAAGAAGCCCTTATGCTATCCAAACAGAAAATAAAATAATCCTGTAAATATTAGGCCCCCACAGTGTAGACATGAACATTTCTCAGTGAACAGCCTTGTACTCGCAGCTTAACATATCTGTGTAAGAAGGCAGCACACAGCCCTCAGCTGCTTCTTCAGGGCTGCGTTTGTGCCAGTCAGTGTCACCAGGATTATCCTGGGATATTAGCAAGCCTGGGAAGGCCAGGGAGCCCACACATGAGCTACCAGCAGTGCAGGGCACCATCTTTCCCTCTAATCCAGACAAATCCTGAAGTCACAAGCTAAATAATTACACAAAAGTGAATTACTTTCCACCCCTTCCCCTGCTATTAAGCTTAGCCTTCTACCACCCTTCTGGGTTCTGATGTCATTGACTTGAAGTGGTGAACAGCTTATCCCAAGCTATCAGTCTTCCATCTTTTGCCAGAAAAAAAAGATATAGGCAGCATCTTCCCCTTCTCTGTGTACTTTGGGGTATCCACATACATTTAAGCCCTACCTTGCTCCTCAGTTAGCTTCCAGCCCACAACATGCAGAAACATCGTAAAATGGGATATATTAGATGTTTTTTCCTGGCTGTCTGAAACACCTAAAGTTGTTTTGCTGACCTCCCACATTTTCCTTTCTCAGCTGAGTTGTTTATAGGCCCGGGGTTTCTAGCATCACTCTGTGCCCCTTCCTTACCAGCCCTGTATGCCACACTGCTTCACGTATCGTGTCTTTCAATACCTCTATCACACCAGAGTTGTCTTATACACTATAACACTAACATGTACCAAAATTATCTCCCTCTACACAGTGGCAAAACACTTGACTACAATCTAGATCAACATTTGTTACACTTAGGCAATAGAACTGTAAAACCAAAGTTCGTCAGCTGAGGCAACAGCACCCAGTCATTAGAAAATGCTATAGTTTGTTGCTTGTTACAGCTGAACCGAAACCAGCTCCACAGACCACGAGAAGTTAGAATAGAGACTAATACATAACAGTCCTGAAGCCTTGCAAATCCGGGCTAGGTCAGTGGCCTCTTACTAGTCATGCCAATGGGCTACCTTTCTTAGCACCAAACCAAGCAAGCACTCTACAAGGCTGTTAGGATCTACAGCACCAAAATCCTCCCTCCTACCTCTATATTCTTGCCTGGCAAACACTCTTTCCAGCTGCCTGCACCCCCACCACTTATCTCCTTCAAAATGAAAAATGTCAATTTTCACCTGGATCCTCCCAGTACTGTGCTGCTCCCATACTTAAGTAGGCGGATGGCAAATGGAAGAGTGGTGTCTATACCAAGAGTCGGTGACACTGATGTCACTGTTGTGAGCCCCACTGTTCCAATACATCTTAGGGCTACGTTCTTCTCTTCCCAGCACAAGAAAATTTCCAGCAAGCAGACTTTCCACTAAAAGGAAACAAAGTGACAACAAAATTAAGAGTAGGAAGAAATATCAGAAGTTTCAAGGACTCTTGATCCTAGGCTAGTACTATTACGGGCCATGAAGTGGAAGAGAAGTTCACGACAAGACATCCGTTTCATCTGCAGGGTGTAGGCCATGAGGGAGCTGCAGACACGATATAACATCCCAGGGCCTGACTGCATTCTCTGATCTGATCAGCAAGCTCCTGGTCTAAGCGTGACCTGCTGTAAAGCAATGACCAGCGAATAAAGAACCAGAGGTGAAAGCTAAGTCCTAAACCATAACTACGTGGCACAGCTCTAACATACCTTGGCCAGCTACGTGCAGCCTGGGACACCACAGCACCAAAAACTGCAGAGTCTGTAGCTGCTGCCTGGACCTGTGGCCAGATAGGACCCAAAACTGCATGCACCAAAGCAAGCCTTTGTTTTGGTCCAGCTGCTCATTTCCAATAACGACCAAACATCTAAAAGCAAATGCCTTTAACCCACTACTCCCCTCTGCCCCAAGACATCGTATATTATGAAAACATTGCCACCTGCCATGGTTTGTGCCAGATTGGCCCAATCCAGTGGAACAACAGATGCTCACTCTCTTGCTCCACTCCTGAAGGGAGGCAAGAGAGAAAAAGAGAGACTTAAGAGTTTAGAAGGAACTAAACTACTTTAATGAAATATTAATAATAAAAGAATAAAAAGAAAATAATGAAATAAATACCAAACCATATCAAGCTCCCAGGATGACAACCACATCACCGGCAGGCTCTGGAGAAGTCCTGGACTGGACTCAGTGACAGACGGGAACTGGATTCCAGATCTGGATTCAGGATCGGGATCAAAGGCAGACGAACAGACAGAGTCCTCCTCAGACACTGACCATTGAAGAAAAGAGAGTGACCCTTTGATCCCTCAGCTTTTATACTGAGCATGAGGCAGATGGGATGGAATACCCTGTGGGTCAGTTTTGGGTCACCTGTCCTGTCCGCTCCTCCCCGCAGGTGTGACCCCTCTACGCTTTTCCACTTCCCACCCTCCAACAGGGCAAGTAACAAAGTTGGCTGCCCTTGGTTGTTATAGCAATAAGAATAAACAAGAGCCTCTCTGCATCCCATTCCTTCACATCAACTATAAACATGGGTCTGATCACTCTGAGAGCGAACAGTTTTTTGCACAACATGCTGGTAATGTCAGCAGTTAGAAGAGGCCTAGCTAAAAAGTAAAGTTACTGAACAAAATTGGTCCTTTTTTACCTCAAACCAGGATACCACCTATGATTAAGTAGCCATAAACCCATAATGCCAAGATCAAATTTGTGTGCCCGCTGAATCCCACACCAAGGACATCCCAAACAGGAGGAACATTTCTCAGCTCTCCAAACACCAAGACCTCCTCACTTCAGCATCCACTTCAGGTAACCTGAATTTAGTCCTGGACTGTGAAACAAGGGATTGACAAGAAACACCTACAAACCCTCCCTGCCTCAATGGTGTCTAGGCCTGGGAGAAAGCCCTTCCCACCACTTGGTTCTGCCTCCATTTTTATAAGGGTTTATCTCGAGCTGCATTTCATTTCTGTTCAGTGCAGACATCTGGTGGTCAAGCTGGTGATGGCAACTTAACAGTAGTGCTGTCAGACTCATGTTCACTGCCCACTTGAAAAACAGCTAGTGCAGTTAGTCAGATCATCTCAGCAGGGATGCCAGATTTTCTCCCCTTACAGTTCAACTAGTGGTAGAAAAAGATTTGGGCAGTAATGATGAGTTGCCTGATCTTTCTCCCTCTACATCAACTCATTTCTTCTCTTCCTCAAGCTTCAGGGACTTGTCAGTCCCAAGTCTTCAGTAGATGAAGTGTTGAGTGGGTGGTATACCCACACTGAGTTACTCCTGTAAACGCGCATCAGATCCCAGAGAAAACAGGCTGGGATTTCATCTGCATACCATACAGCATATCCCCAGGCAACTTGAGCTTCATAGATGCTCTGTATTGCAGTTAACAGCCTCAGTCAACCCTGCATGGTACAGGAAAGTAGTTTTTCTTCCTCCTCCCACTGAGAGAAGAAAATGAGCTGGCAGCAAGTACTGTTCCCAGCTGACCTGGCCCTCGTGGGCAGCTGCAGTCCCTGAAAGGAGTAATTCATAATGCCTTACTCTTACTGTAAGCTATTGCAAGCCCTGCGGACTAGGATTTAAAAACTATGCTTACATCAGCAAAAAGTCTCTAGCTGGTACAATTAACCTAACAGCTAGATCCCAAAATATGTTTCTAAGTGCATAAAAACCTAAAGGAAAAGGTGCTGACCACACTGGAGTTAAACATACTTCAAGCACATGTTACCTGAACTGCTGGGAAATGGTCTTTGGTCTTTTGACTGATGCCCCACCACCACCTTGCGGTTTCCAGAACATCTATCATTTCTGGCTATGTCAGGAAGAAGGAAAGGGATATTACACCCTATCTGGGAATCCGTAGTCCCACTTTCAGTGACCAATGACACGTTTAATGTCTGCACCAAACACCTTAATTCATGTCTTTCGATAGATTGTCTCATGAGACCTCTAGTGAATGACCTAGCTGCACACAGACAAGCATAGAATGCTCTAAAACACAGATAATTTTGGCATTAGCCTTAGTACTTAATGATATAATTGAGAAAAAGTAGACAGCAGGAAAAATTACAAAATCATACCACTTATCTCTGTAAGCGTTTTTTAAGTGGTATATTAACACTATTTCATTGTAATCTTGAGAGCTTCAAGGAAAACAATAAGCTACCAACCAAGACATCAATTTTTCTGCACTCCTATCATAAAACTACTCCCAAGCAGGTTTTCTGTGGTAACCTTAAATATTTGTGCATTTCAGAAACTACATACTTCAAAGCAGTCACTTAGGAATATGATACTTAACACCTGTATTCAACTGCTCATCTCTAATTCATACTTTCAACACATTTAAAAGCATTTTAAATCATAATGAGGTTACATGGTGACACAACAGCATTAGATCAGCAACACTAAAAGACTCTCCAGAAAACATTCACTATGGACTATGCATTCCCATCACTATCACCTTCAGCATCCTCTCATTTTCTTACTTATTTCAGGTATTTCCAACAGAAAAAAATGCTATTCCTTTGACTGCTCTTCTCAGAAGCAAATCACTCAAGTTAATTTTTACCACCTGCAAATAGTTAAGACTTATAAAGGACAGCTGCTTTAACAGAAAAAAATTCAATACCATTATGATGATCAGACATTTATCTGCAAGCATTTCATTTCTGAAACTTCCATCCTTAAAATAAGTGTAATACCTCAAGAACATGAGTGCCATCCATAAGCATATATGCAACACCAATGATAGCTCTTCTTAAGGAAGCAGAACTCCTTATTTCCTGCTCCAAACACAAAATCAAACAAGACACAGATTCATAATTTAAGATATCCTTGACTGCATCTCTCACAAAGGTAAGTTATCTATTTGTTTTAGAAGGTTTGTGATCAACAGAAGGTGTTATTTGGACAGGCCTAGGAAATTAACCCCTCTCCTTAGCTTTGCAATCTTAACAGTATGTACTTCACAATTCTACCTACACTGAGTCATAAGGCTCTCCACACCACAGGCATCATAAGCTTTCCTGAAAATCTGGTTCCCCCTATTACACAGCACACACAGCCCACCTACACAGTGAAACACAACAGCAAAGTACAAAGGAGTGAAATACAGCAAGAATTCATACAGGTGTCTTAGATGCAAAAGCCAGATGTGTCACTGAAAGCTATGCACAAGACAAGTCTTACCTGACAAAAAACAAGTAGCTCTTAGCCTTTTTGCTTTATTTTTCAGCTACACTGCCTAGCAAAGTAGACGATGTACTCACTCGCAGCCACAACCTGTTTGAAAAGCACCACCCAAGGCAAGTATCCTACAGACCAATTTTTCAAGTTTTTAGGTAGTCCACTTGGAGACAGACAGGAAGCTCTGCCTTGGTACTCCACATCCCTTCTGAAATGCCTTCAAGTGGTTTATCTACACCTTGTTCACCCTACCCCTCTCCACTTCTCTGACCAGCAGCACCAACACCACATCAGCTGAACACCCTGTATATTTAGAGTTCGGGTCAGACCGAGGACTACCATTGTTTTGCAGATAGCTCATTACATTTCAGGACTTAAGTTGCAACTTTTTTAGGTATGACTTCACTTAAATTTAACGTAATGAGAATCATCTGGCAAGACTTAATATTAACTCAAAAGTTCCAGAGCACAATCTCTGTGTATTATCTCAGTAAGTTCAGTTAGTCTTTTTTTAGTAAAACTGTATTGTGTCCAAGAATTGACTCTCGTGTTACACAAATTATCCAGATATTAGATAAATGTTCAAAACAAAACTTGTGAACTTAAATGAGTCATGCCAGGCAACTCTGATCAAGGATAAGAAGGTCCCATATGAGCTCTGTAGATCACATTGATGAAACGAATAATTCTAACCCAACCTTCTTCTGCATCAGCTGTTTAAGTCAAACAGGGAGTTTCACCATCAACCTCAGAAAGCAACAAACAAGCTCTGCATAGCACTTGATATCTAGACACTTTAACATAGCACAGGGAGGAGAAACCCAGTTGCAAGTGTTGCACCCGATACCTTTGTTTTACCGCATATCATGGTGAATCTGTGTTTACATGTACCTATTGATGAGATTTCCAGCTTAGAATACTTGAGAGTCATAACTGCATCTTACCTCATTTCCAGCCAGCTGGCTTAGAGAAGGTTTGGGCAGCGATTTACACCAAAAACTAATTGGAACTTCTGGGTCAACAGGCAGAACTAGTGGGTGAAGGTACCCACCAAAGGTGAAGCTGGTCAGGGCACCTATTAGTGCTCACATTTCTCTGGCACACTCCGAAGATTTTCTGCCTCCTGTGATGATAGCCAGCGCATGAACCAGCAGCCAGACACAGTGTGCTACACCAAGTCACTCAACAAAAGGCTATCAAATGCCCTCTTAAAGGACTCCTTTAAGAGAGAAGTTTTTCACAATATTTTGAGACAAAGAGGAGAAGAACCCTCAAAAAGCATTTCTTCATGCCTCACAGCACGTCCTGCTGAAGACATTTCACAAAAGTCAATGACGAAACAACTGAGCAAGTACTTAAATTTGGTGTCAGACCAGTGGTGCTCCTGCTTAAAGACAGGATAGCCGAAGCTGTACAAGAGAGCCACAACTCCATCCTACCTTAACAGAGCCAATCTGCTTCTACAAGATAAAGACAGCTCACATACCAGCTAGTAACTTAAGTAACCAAAAAAAAGGAAATATACAAACCAGTATAGAAAGGAACCTACTGTAATTAGATGCTTCTCGCAAGTATAACAGCATTTTTACATGCTAAGCACATTTTCTCCTTTGAAATTTAATCCAGAATTTCATCTACAGGCCTTAAACACCCTGTCTCTGCCTGTGAAAACAATTACTGGGCCAGGTACAACAAAGAAGCAGCCTCGGCATCTGAGGAGTAAGAAGCACTGATCTCGTACATGGAGTGCAACAGACCAGCAGCACCAGAAACGCTTTACAGCAGCTTATGGAGGCCACTACCATTTGTAAAAGACACAGAGCTCACAGGCTGCGCTGCACAACACAGCACCTGCCAGTTGAGCCCTGTCAGCACTGAACCAACTGACCTGGTCATACAGGCAATACTGCCATACGAGTAACTCCAACCAGGGTTAGAGCACCTCATTGAGGAAGTCAGTTAGAGTATCTTACGAACATAAGGACTTACTCCCTAGAAGGCACTCTCCACCTCACTGAAGCTCAGCGTTACATCTTATAGGTACTGCACAGTCCACACCAGAGATCCTGTCCAATTAGAAGATGATGGTTTAATGCAGTGTTTGGAAACACTCTGCTATTAGAGTGGTTCTAAAGAATGTTCATCTATGTGGCGATAGGTGCTTTACTTAAAAAAAACAATATATGTGCTTATAGTACATTTCTATATATTGTTTCTTGAAGCATTTTTGTTTTTATGTATTTTATAACACTAGTTTTTTTAAACCAGCTTTAACACAACACACAAATTCTGATCCCCGTTGTGCTACCAAACCTAAAGAACAGCTTAGATATTATCGTCCTTATCAACAGTAAAGACAAAACTAGTTTATGAGGTTAGTACTAACAGATGAACAAAGATAAATAGTGGAATTAAAACAAGGTAACCTCTCTGCCTCCCACTAGACACTGAACAAACTACAGTTCCTCATTAAGGGCCAGAGTCCTGCTCACAATGAAAACTTGAGGACTTTGCATGCTCATGGTTTACAGAAAAGCTTACCAAGGAAATAATTTCACCCACAACAGCAGCTATGGTCAGCACAGAGCCTTGCTGAAAAGAAGGCCATAACCACACATAGCACCAGAGCTTTAACATAGGCTCACCTAAATTGCAAAAGACCTTTAAGGTCATCAAGTCCAACCATCAACTTAACGCTTCTAAACCCACCACTAATCCATGTCCTTCAGCACCACATCTACCTGGTTTTTAAATACCTCCAGGGATGGCAATTCCACTGCTTCCCTGGGCAGACTGTTCCAGTGTTTGATGGCCTTTTTGGTGAAGAAATTTTTCTTACTATCCAATGTAAACCTCCCCTGCTGCAGCTTGAGGCCATTTCCTCCTGTCCTATCACTTGTTTTTTGAGAGAAGAGACCTACACCACCACCACCCCCATACAACCTCATTTCAGGTAGCGTTAGAGAGTGATAAGGTCTCCCCTTACCCTCCTTTTCTTCAGGGTACGCAACCCCAATTCCCTCAGCCACTCCTCAGGCATCTTGTGCTCCAGACCCTTCACCACTTTTGTTACCTTTCTCTGGACACTCTCCAGCACCTCAACGTCTTTCCTGTAGCAAGCGGCCTGAAACCACACACAGTATTTAATGCGCCTACAGGCAAGAACTTCCACACCCAACTACAGCTGGGAACTGAAGCACAGTAAAGGAAAGGCCTTAATTAAGTCCCCAAAACTTTAATTAAGTAAAAAATGAAAATAATCTTTACTTCTATAGGGCTGCACAAAGCCTTCAGGATGAGGAGACAAGGCCTTCCCTCTGAAGGACCCCAGGGAGCAGAGCCTCCCCCCCCCCCCCC